>CM066172.1:33783735-34051235 GCA_033629205.1 Lithocarpus polystachyus | reverse complement strand
CCAAAAAGCGTGTGGCAGAGCATCACTGCCAATGAATATGGTTGTGTTTCTTCGTAAAGATGATGTATACAAGACTAACTTTTTAATCTTTTAAGTGCTTTCATACAATTGCAAGTGTTTGAGAAACCAGTTTTCAGGCATTGTTGCATGCAGAGGTAATGGTGATTTTATTTGTGTTGTGTAAGGAGGAGATATATAACCGATGAGCTTCTTGTTCTGTATCTTGTAACTATTGAGAGGCCTATTTTGTTAAAATGGAAGCCTTGTTTGTTACTATACACAGCCTTTTTTTCTTACGAAGATTATGATGTGGTTGCTGCCATCTAAGATGGGAAAATATACGACTGCAGAAAAAAATCTATTTGCCAAAACTACCTGATGTTCATTGGTAGAATATTGTTTGGTTTCCTAAACCTGCCTAAAAGCATGCTTTCATAGTTTATTGGCTATTAAAAGCAAGCTATTGACAAGTAATAGATTAGCTTAATGGGGTTGCACAGGAGATTTCTTATGTGTTTTGTTTTGGAGAAGCATGATTACATATTGAAAGCATTATTCTTCTGATTGCTCTTTTACAAAGAAATTGTGGCAAGTAGCATATAGAAAAAGTTGGGATGTCATTTTGATCAATGGCTTGGGTTGCAGCTATTTACCTATTGTAATTAGAGAGGAAAGTGGGTTCATGGTTGATGGAATCAATAATAAGAAAGCTATTGATAAAGCTGTGCCAAATACACAGCATAATAATAAAGCTGTTTGTGGTGAAGTCAGAAGTGGCAGCTCTTATATATAAAAAGTTAAAAAACAATTTGGAGGAAAGTTCTGAAAAGTTGTTTTCCCCAAAAGTTGAAAACCATCTTCTAATCCAAAAAACTTTAGTTTTCATAATCCTTTGCTTTCATTGAGAGTCGAACTCAAGATCTTTTGCTTACTAAATGGGTGCTCTAACCAACTGAGCTAAGAAAGCTTGTTTGTTTGGCTTTTGAAAGCTTATGGAAAATATAATAGAATTATTTGTTGAAAATATAATGGAAAATTTTTAAGTTAAATAGATAACATAATAAATTTTAAAACAAAACAAAACATTACAAGTACTCGAGTTCTAGAGGCTCGAGTACTAGTGGTACTCGCGTCCTAGATGCTCGAGTACTAACCTTCCTCTGCTAGGCTCTACCCGAGCCATACTCGAGCACATTGGACTCGGGTACATTATATAGTACTCGAGTCCTGTAAACTCGAGTACTAAGCCCCATAATAATTATATACCTACCTACTGGCGCCAACAACTGGAGTTAAATGCCTAATAAATGGTACTCGAGTTCTGTGAACTCGAGTACCTTTTTACCATATTTCAACTCACCAACTTTCTGCTATTTTCAGTATTCGTCTTTTCTGATTGTTGTGTTCGCACCTTACAACGCTTACTTTCAGTTTTCACTCACCAACGCTTACTTTCAGTATTCATATTAACTTTGTTTGTTGGGTCACCATCTACAAGTCATTGACTCTCCATTCAAAACCAACGTGTTGTCCATTTATCCTTTAGGTCAACCTTGCTATCCATTGAACCATTGGGTCCTGCCTGCTGTGATCAGGACATAGAGGTAATGGTTTAATGCTTAGTTAGATTATGTTTGCATGTAGTTACAGTGTGGGATTTTTATGCATGACGTAGAATTCATGTAATGAGTTTTGCAATATTTAGCTATGTAGCACTGATGTTAGAAGTATGACAAAAAACGTGTTTGATATTTGGGTTCAAGAACACATGTATTAAATGGATGAAAAGCATTATTTACATGATAACAATGTTTGTATGGACTTATTAATTTTTATTTATGTCAAAATGAATAAACCCATAAACATTTAGTCCTTGCTCATGCAAATTTTTGAGCTTTGACACTGAAGTTATAACTGGTACTACTACATTATTAGCTTCTAAATTAGATAACAAAAATGCTAAAGTTATTATCAAATATATTTATATATATATATATATATATATATGTATATATAACTTTTTTGTAAAAACACATGAAGCACAAATATAAATTATTATCCAATATGCTTATATATATATATATATATATATAAATATAAAAAACTTTTTTGGCAAAACAAATGGAGCACAAATATAAATAATGGGTATAAATTATTTGAATGATTTGGTTGTCAGTTATTTATATGTCAATTATTTGAGTTTGAACGTTTCTGTAGTTGCACTAACATCTTTAGACTAAAATTATAGCCAATTTAGTACTTAAAACGATTGAGAAGTAGCAAATAGCCCCATCATCCTGTCTGCATTCCTTCCAAATTGATAGCTAAAGTTACTATGTGCTAGCCATGTGGCCAGCAGAAACTTGAACAGGTTATTCAGAAGTACCTAAACTATCAAGAAACCTAACCTGAGAAGCATAAGAAATAGAATTTGAATAAAGATAATCTCCATGCACGTTTTGAGCTAAATTTTGTAGAAATTTATTCTTTAATTCTTCGGATTCATGCAGATAATTAACTTAGTCAACAGTACTGAATATCATATTCAAATTTTTTTTTTTTTCTTATTGGCTTTTGAGTATGATCAGAGACAATTTAGCAACATTTAAAACATATCTCCTGATTGAAATTAGTCTATATCCATATCTTATTTATCCTCAAGTCCATGTAGTATTAGGATATTGTATAACTTTTTTTTTTTTTTGTGAGAAACAACATTGCATAACTTTCTTGATACATGCTATCAGATTACTGTTTTGAAACCAAAGTTATTAAAAAAAAAAAATGTGGTCATTCACTAAAAGTCCTAGGACATAGATGACTGCCTGAATCTAAGACTATCTTATTACAGAGAGGATGCATGTGATCTCTCATCCTGGCTTTGCAATTGAATAAGTATGCTTTTTCTACTAAGGACTAATTATCATGGGTAGATTAAAGAATCTAAGTTTAGTTTTGAATTTTCCTTTCACGGTTTACCTTTGTAACACCCGTCTCATTTAAATTTAATTTAATTACTTCTAGAGAGTAGATTTGATAAATTGCTTAATTATTTTGGAGGAGATAATTATTTTATATTGTGATTTTTGCTATGATAATAATATTAATATTAATGGGTTTAGTGGAAAAATGTGTGGGTCTTAGAAGTTTTTTTTATTTTAGTGTAGTGGGCTTCTAAATTTTCAGCCCAACTGAAATTAGCCTTATCATGGAATAGGCTTCCAAACTTTCAGCCCAAGTGCAACAGCCTTATAATGAAAGAAAGTTAGGGTTTCTCAAAAAAAAAGAAAAGGGGGCTGTGCACTTCAGGGCAGCCAGCAACTTCATTTGGTTTTTTTTTGAGGTAAGCATCATTCTAGGAAAGCTTTCTTTTTCTTTTTGCTGGAATTTCAATGATGTTTGCTGGAATTTCAATAATATCAAGCATTTATAGATTGCTGAAATTTTGTGTTGCTGGAAAATAATGTTAACAATATATATATATATATATTAAATTTCGAATCAAGGAATCAATTTTATAATATCAATTGATGGCCGAATATATATATATATATATATATATAAATATTAAATTGAAGTTTCATCTAATAGTTCACGGGTTTGGCCGAATTGAATGAATGGGATTGATTTATACAAATTGTGGCGTAGGAAATTTGACATCTGAGAGCCTTAATATATATAAACACTTAGGGATCTTGTAATTGAACCTCCTTGTTATTCACGAAGTAACATCTCTTAGAGTAGGCGGCAATGTTTGTCTTGGCTTGTGTTGCATCTGATGACTAAGTGTTCCTATATATATATATACCTAGACTTATAAGTATATGATGGATGATTCAATTCAGCTTGGCCGAATTTGTTTTAGCTAGGATTTAATACATGGCTTGGCCGAATATATATTTATATATATACTACATCAATAGTTCATGGGTTAATTCAATTGGTTTGCCGATTACATATATATATATATATATATATATATATGTATATTAGATGTTAGCGTTAGGGTTAGTATTAAATTTGCTGGAATTTAATAATAACAATTGTATAGAATTGCACTTGTGGGCAGCGTTACAATTAAATATAAGTTATGCGTATAGTTTTTGCAGGTGGCTGATTTTGTTAGTTTAGGGGTTGACCGAATTGAAAAGGTTTGCAATTGTGGGTAGCTTTACAATTAAATATATGGGTATTTTAGATGTTAGTTTAGGGAATTGTTTTATCAAGAGGACTGTGTGATTATTAAGAACCTGCCCTTATTGAATTGTTTAATTATCATTTAGGTTCTAGTTGACGTTGTTTCGAGCAATTGAAGTGAAGCTTGGTTTAGCCACTAGAGGTAAGTAGACTTCAGCACATGACGTCTTTCAGGACATATATATTTATATATATATACACGTGGTAAAAATACATATTTATCTATATATATATATAATTGCAAAGATGAAGTTCCAAAAACTTATACTATTGTTAGTGCTTTGCACATACTCGAATTTTATTATCTATTGTATGTTATTATGAAATTGTATTTGTCAAGAATTGTTTCAAATGGTCAACTAGACAGTCTGCAACCTTTGCCAACACAGGGTTAAGTGTTGGTCTTCGGCCGAAGTAGTGTTAGTGTGGTGTGGTGCAGTGTTATTGTTGCTCTTCGGAGCTAGTGTTGCCTCTTTGAGGTTAGTGTTATTGTTCCCATGGGAAATCACCCACCGAGTGTTTAGCAGCTTTTGTCTATGTTTGACTAATATTTTTTCATATTGGATTACTGTTTAATTGCTACTGTTCTTTCAGGTGGAAAATTGTTTATTTTCATAATAAAGTGTTTCTACCTACTTTGGTGCATATTGGCATATTAATGTGGTTATTATTGTATTAATGTTTACAGCGTTATAGTGATATATTTTATTTTAACAGCTTTATGGAATAAATTATATTACAGTTTAAACTAATTGTAATTGTATTGTGAGGACTATATTTTGTCAAAAATATTATCGTTTTGTTTTGGAAGACATCCTCATGTTGTAGTCTCTTATTGAGCCTTTAGCTCACCCCTTTTTCCATCCTTTCAGATTAGAGGCTTGGAGTGTATTTTGGTGGTAGATCAGTGAAGCCTTAGATTGATGACTGCGTTTGGAGCTTGGATAGTTGCTGAGTTGTTTTAGTAAAATTGTTTCAGGGCTATGAGATTTTTTTTTTTTGGAACTATTTTGAGATGTTATTTGGGGATTTTACATACAAGAATATTATTGTTGTTTTGTTTTTTTTATGGATATTTAAGGAAATCCGTTGATGAAATAAGAAGTTTATTTGAGGTTTTAATTACGCTCTGTTCCATTATATTAGTGCTGATTATTTCTAAGACAGGTTATGCATCTAAATCCTTCTTAAGGGTTTGGGTTGTTACAACCTTGTCTTGCACAAGAATAATATATTTTCATTCTTAGTTTAAAAAGTTAAACCTTCATTCTTTTAAATGCTTATTCGTAGGTAGTTTCTATGAGGAATTCTAAATTCTCTGAAGCTGATCACCAATGTTATCTATCTATCCTTTTACATTGTCTTGCATAAACACTACGAAAACCAAAACCATATAAACACTACAAAAATTTTGTATGAGAGAAATTTTTCATCCTTTTTCATTAGTTAAATGCATACCTAGTTAAATGCATACAAATTTAAGTTATTATCCAATATGCTTATATATATATATATATATATATATATATATATATAAAACTTTTGTGGCAAAACAAATGGAGCACAAATATAAATTATGGGTATAAATTATTTGAATGATTTGGTTGTCAATTATTTATATGTCAATTATTTGAGTTTGAATATAAATTATGACAACTTTTATATTGTTAATAACAGGTCGGTGATGGATTCTCATTTTTTCTATGTGTACTATGATGGAGAGACGTATTATCATGAGCTGCATGGGTTGTCATACCAAGGCTCGAATCAAAAGCAAAAATGTGTTAAGGTGAAGCGTGGGATAGGCCTTATGAACTTGCAACGAAGAATTTTGAACGCGATGGGGTTAGACCACTCTAGGCATAACATTTCCATCGTGTATCGAGCACCTCAACGGGTTGTAGACACCCAGGTTTTCTACAATTCACTACAGTTATCGGGTAGCACCGAAGTAAAGATGATGTGGGAAGTTGTTGAACAAATGGTGGCTCGAGGATTCATTGGCTCAGATCTCTATGTCACAGTTGAGCCCGCCGTAGTAGAGGCTGGAGAGGGTTCACAACATACTGTTTTGGATGGAACAATAAATGAGCACATCGACTCAATACCATTACAGTCTTATCAAGGGTGGGCAGAGAACACAAGAGATGGGTATGGCAGTGAACCGTGGCAAACATTTCCCTATGTGAACTGGACTGAGGAGGAGGAAGGGCCCCAACAAGTGCATGAAGGAGAGCAGTTATCTCCTGATGAGCTGCATGGGGGCACATCCCCAAATTTTGATGATGATGGACTTGGTGATGATGCAACCAATATCGATGTCACTAGGGATGACTTCGAGGAGCTCCTAGATACCATGGGTGAACATGAGGATGTTGATCACATCGAAAATGTGGTCGTAGAAGAGAATAGAGACACATGCCCCGGTCCTGATCCTACACCGGAATGGTTCACCAAAAACACTTGGGATAATATGTTTGATCCATAACCGGTTATGCAAGCGGAAGTATCAAGTTGGACGCCTGGGGAGCAGCCAATGAAAGGGATGGTATTTGCGACAAAATTGGCAGTGCGACATGCGTTGACTTGGTACGCAGTGCGAGAAAATTTTAGCTTCAAAATTGAGCATTCAGACTCAGAGAGACTTATGGTGAGTTGTGAGGATGATTCTTGTCCATGGTCAGTCCGTGCGATATGTTGCAAGGGAGACAATGTATGGAAGATCGCCAAATGCAAGGGCCCCCACACGTGCGACAAAATTCAGAATGCTCATGATGGTCGGATGATTGATTCAGCGTTTCTAGCATACGTACTTGAGCGCTATATACGAGAAGACCCCGCGTATAAGATAAAAAACTTACGCCATGTTGCTTTGGCAGACTTAAAACACGAAGTCCCTCACTACAAGATATTCTTTAACTTGCATTATTTGTTCAATACAATGTAGAGACATCAATCTTCATGGAAGTATAAGCATGATATTTTTTCCCAAAACCCATGAATACCTTATTTTATGAAAAATGAAGTTGAAAAAAAAATAAAAGAAATAAAGAAAAAGAAATATTATCCTAGTGACTCTTGATATGTTTTCTTCAACTATAATTGTTTAACTTGTAGACAATTATTCTAACCTAATTATTATGGTTCACATACAAGGTATGGGATGCCAAACAAAAGGCCGTTGCAGCTATATACGGGGATTTTAAGGAGTCTTATGCAGAGTTGCCGCGTTTTTTAGCAGGACTTAAGGATGCAAGTCCGGGTACAAAGTATAAGTTACTAGTGGACGATCATTATGAACGGGGAACCTGTACATTCAAGGCCGTATTTTGGGCGTTTCGTCCATGTATTGTTGGGTTCAAGCACTGTAGGCCCGTGATTAGCATTGATGCAACCCACCTCTATGGAAAATATAAAGGGAAATTGATGATTGCAATAACGACAGATGCTAATAATAAGATTTATCCACTTGCCTTCGCCGTTGTCGAGAGCGAGAGCACAGAGACTTGGGGTTGGTTCTTGGCTTGTATAAGAAGGTATGTTATCGGCCGGAGCAAGCTGTGTGTCATATCTGATAGACACCCTGGGATACAAACTGTCTTCAGAGACACTAATCGTGACTTTTTGCAGACTCCTATGACAGAACATCGTTATTGCCTTCGTCATGTATGCAGTAACGTCAACAGTAGATGAAACAATGAAACTTTAAAGAATCTAGTATGGAGGGCAGCAAGTGCTACCCAAGAGCGAAAGTTCAATGCCACCTTCGAATTAATTGAGAATGTCAATCGAGATGCGCACAAATATCTGGAGGATGTGCCCAAAGAGAAATGGGCTCTAGCTTTTGATGAGGGTTTTAGATATGGGGCGATGACTACAAACGTCTCTAAGTGCTTCAATGGTGTTTTAAAGGGTGCTCGCAGCTTGCCCATTACGAAAATGGTGAAATACACATGGTTCAAACTGAATACTTATTTCGATGATCGTCGCAATAAGAGCATAGCGCAGTTGAAATCGGGGAAAAGATGGTGTAAATATGCCTTCGATATCTTCATGAGAAATTAGGCGAAGGCTGAGCATCACAGGGTGACGAGATTGAGTGCACAACAACAATCATATCAAGCAGATACACCGCATAATCCAGGCATTGCTAGACATGGGAATCACACATATGGAGTTAATCTGCTGCAAAGAACTTGCACATGTCAGAAATGGAAATTGTACAAGATACCATGTTCACATGTCATTGTAGTTTATATTCGGTTTCGACATGATGCAGAGCAGTACATTGACCAATGCTATAGCATGAACGCACTATTTCGCAACTGTGCTCCAGTTTTCCCTGCGTTGAAAGATAGATTATCATGGCCGGATCCTAAAGAAACTCAGAAGGTCGTCCCTAACCCCTGATTGATCCAAGAAAAAGGTCGCCCTGTCTCAACACGAATCAGGAATGAGATGGACGAGGGCGGGAAACGGCCGAGAACCACACCATGGAAAGAGGGGGGGAGGAAGGTGCAATGCGGGTTGTGTGACCAAGAGGGGCATAACCGAAGAACATGCCCTAAGCGGAACGAGGTACCGACGAGTGGTGGTCTCAAGGACTAGGTACGCTAAGCAACTTGAAACAAAATGCATGATATATGCCATTGATCAAAATGCATGCTATATGCCATTCAATTATGTATTTTTAAACCTTGAGAAAAATTGGATAACATTTTAAGGATCAAATATGGCATTTATACTAGAAGCTACATTCCCTATATGATGCATACAAAAAGTCATTAGCATTGCCATTTGGTTTGTCGCAAAAATTGCATACTAATTGGTTAATGTAATGTAATGTGTAACTACCCTATGTGTAATGTAATGTTTTTCATTTGTAGTAGTAATAATAGTAATGTTAGTTGTAGTAGTAGTTTGGTTGTGGTGGAGGACGAGGAGGATAAGGCTAGGGTTAAGGTTGAGGGAAATATCCTGAATTCGCCAAAGCCTATTTCAGCACCCCCAATTGTTGGGGATAGTAGTGGGGATGTGGTTGAGAGTGGATTTAAATTGCCACCGTTGGCATTGTATTCGGATGTTTTTGGTGATTTGGTGAAACTCTTATACTTAGAAAGCTTCAAGCACTTCTTCCATGTAGCTATACATGTTTTGGTTTACAAAGTAAAAATGACAAACCTATCTTCACTTAATTCTTTCCCATAAATACTTGGTTAACAACAACCTTTATCTTTGTCGTCTTCTTGCTTATAATATTCTTCTTTATAATATTCTTCTTTAGCTGTTCTTTCTTTGCTCTTTTCTCTAAGTCTTATTCATTCACTCTTTACAGTATTGGGGTATTTCATATTTGGGTTGTAGCTTAACTATGGCAACCATCAAATTTTGCTTGGTTTTCTTTGTTACTATGTCTATGATGGTGTCAATGTCATATTTGCAAGAGACTTAAACAACAAGTGTCCACAAAATACTGGCAATGATGATCCAACTGTGCCACTTGATGTCCTCACACCAATAGGCTTGATAATAAGTACTATATAAATTTGAAAAACCACCATGGCTTATTAACCTCTGATCAATCTCTTTTGAGCAGGCCTTCAACGGTTGGAATTGTCAGGAATAAGCAAGGCAAGGTGAAGCATGGGCTTATAAGTTTGCTGCAGCTATGGTGGAAATGGGTTACGTTGATGTGCTTATAGGAAGCCAGGGTGAGATCAGGAAAAATTGACGGTTTGTGAACTAGATATTATAAGTTTGTTGCTATGAGTAATGTGACAATTGAAATAATTTTTATTATTTACTATTGATTCAAGTGTAAATTAATTATTTTGTAAGTGTTTTGAACAAATGTTGTTGAGAAATTATTGGGATAAACTCGTGTTTGTTGGATGTTACAAAATCTACATATATAGAATTCGTGGGTGGAACATAAAAATTATGTTCATTACTTTATTTATAACCTTGTTTTTTAATTTTATTATTATCTTTTGGAAAAAAATCATAAAAAATATGTTTGCCATAGTGATTGCAACACAAAAAATAAATAAATAAATTGAAGGAGCCATTGTCTAATTAGCTTACCTGCACTTACAGATTTTGATTTTTAATTCAAAAAAATTCAATGTATTACTCTCTACCTTTTTTATATAATAAATGAGGGAATCAAACTTAAATTCTCTACCTGACGTCAAGAACATCCTGAAACTACCAAAGCTCTGGATGTAAACCTTCTTGGCCGTTTTTTAAGCAATCTGAGCCAGTGGTTCATTAGTAAATCGAAAATGGATCTCAAAGTGCATTCCCTTAGCTTTCACAAAATGTGATCATACTCCTTTTTCACTAGTTTTCCCCTGGATCTCTTCTTTCTTTTGGCTTTTGATTCATTCTTTTTGTCCTTTGATTTATGCTTAGAGGATTTTCTTGATTGTTCAAATGATATATCTTTGGCATCAACTGGCTCACAATCACATCATTTTTAGTAACTTCAATTTCATTCTCAGCCTGATCAATTTCACTTTTAGAGCCAGTTGATATCCCTTCATTTGGTTCCTCTGCAGAAGCATCATCATAATCTCATCTATTAATTGTCGTTTTATCTTTCGTACATCCAAACCCAGATCATCAGACACTCATGCAAGCAAAATCAGCATCTTCCTCACGCTGTGATCTGTTGCCAAAATGTTGATATTTTGGGATTTTCAGGGGCCATACTCGAGTTTAAGGAACTCGGGTACTTTGTAAACAGTACCCGAGTCCAAGAAGCTCGAGTATGAACCCCACTACAAATCGAATCTACCCGAGCCATACTCGAGTTCGCTGGGCTCGAGTACATTTTACACAGTACTCGAGTCCAGGAAACTCGAGTACTATCTGGTTATTTTAAATTGCGAAATGCCATGTCAGCTGTGCCACAATGTCAGGGGAAGGACTCGAGTTCGGTGTGGTCGAGTACCATGTAAAACTCGATATTCTGGAGCTTGAGTACCATAAAAAGTGATAGATTGCTAATTAGGGCAAAAATTGGGAAATGAGCCCAATTTGGGAACTATTCAGTTAGTAAGCACTGTTACGAAAGTATATCACTTAATAACATCTCGAGCCTCAGAGGCTCGAGTTTGGGCTTATAAACCGAGTCTCTGAGGCTCGGTTTTTGTGATATGATCAACTCCAGCGTGGTGTGTTTTCCACGTGGAAATCGAGTCTTAGAGACTCGATTTCTAAGCTCAAAACCGAGTCTCTAAGACTCGAGTTTTAATAGGGGCTTTTTTCAAATTTAACGCCTCTCACTCACTTTCCACTCTCACTTTCACTCTCACCCTCTCTCTCGCACAGACTCCACCCTCTCTCTCACACAGACTCCACCCTCTCCGCCGTCACTCACCGTCGTCTCCCACCTCTTCTCCCTCCTAATCTCTTCTCCCACCTAATCTCCACCGTCACTCACCGTCTTCTCCCACCTATTCTTCCTATTCTCTGAGCGCCTCTCTCACTCACCGTCTCCACTCTCACTCACCGTCTTCTCTCACTCATCGTCTTCTCTCAGACATCACTCTCAGTCTCTACTATTTGAAATTCATCACCTTCGCTGAAATAGTTGATAAAGCTACAGCGAGGTGTACAGAGAAACGTTGGTTGCCGAGAAACAGTGGGAAAAATCACCGTTTGGTAAAGCTACGCGGTCTCTCAAAACTAAGAAAAAAGGTGAGTCGCTTTGGTCTGCATCTAGAATTTCACCGTTTGGTTGTCGAGAAACAGTGGGAAAAATCAAAGAAACTTTGGGTTGAACTCGTTTTTTTTATCTATTTGGTTTCTGTATTGAATTTCTAATGGAACTGTTAGATTGAAGCTTTATTGTTTTTTTTTTTTTTTTTGAGATTGAAGCTTTATTGTCAGTTATGGGTCAGTTAAGGTAAATATGTTACTCTGATTTAGTGCTTTTTCTCTGTTTTTAATACTATCTCTTAGCATCTTTGGGTAGGAATATAAAAAAAGAAGGGAACGAGGTGGACTTTGAAATGCTATAGGTAATAACTAAGAAAATGATTATCTTGACGAAATACAGAACCAATTCTTTAAGAATTTGTGTATGTACTATGATGAATATGAGTTTAGTTTTGTATTATAAGAATCTGTGTCAATTGATCATTTTTATTTTTGGTAAATTGTTTCATTTGTTCTTGTTATGATCTTGGATTACCATCTAATTTGTAGTTGCTTTTGTTTGCTTATTTTGTGTGTGGCGTGGTGAAGTTTAATTGGTGTTTGAGATTATATCTTTATGTATATATATCTTGTATAAGCAAAAGATGTATCTTGAAAATTATTATGTATATGTCTGGCATAAGCAAAGGTGTGTGTAATGTAAAAAGAACTTTCATAATCAGGGAAAATATAACGAAAAAAGAAAAAAAAAACGGAAGTAAAATCTGGTAGGTGAGAAAGACACGGGTAAAATCTGTTAGAGGATTTACAATGCTCTGTGGTTGAAGGACCCTCTGCATTGGGCAGCTTATTGCAAATGCATAAAGTTGTGGTATCACCATTAGCACCACGCCCATCAATAGTCTGGTTACTTGTCATTATTAGTTCTTGGCTTAGCTTAATCCTCATGTCATGAGCAAATATGATCCAAAGTGGCTCAGGCTGGATCACTGCATGGCGTAAGGTTCCTAGTTTAGGGTTCACCATGTTATCATCTGATGAATCCCTTACCACATAGATTTTCCCATACTTGCCTCCTGTTGTCCCATGGCCAAAGCCTAGGACACAATTGGCTAGCCTATTGCGGTTTTTAGCCCAAACTTTTTGGCATCTCCAACATTGATCAATTGGGTTTGACATTGTTGGTTTATTTTTGGAAAACCAAATAATTCAAAACAAATAACTGGAAAATTCAATTTTATATTATTTTATTTTTAATTCCCATTTGATCTCTTGATAAACCTCTAGTTTTTGATTTAGTTGAATTATTTTTCTTTTCATTTTAATTTTTATTGGGGAAAAAGAAATTTTAGTTTAGTTTTGTATTTATATTATATGATTCTTTTTTACTTTTTTTTTTTTTTTGGTTAGCAAATGCAAATATGGGAGAGGTTTCAAAAAATAGATCGTTGCATGCATTGTAAAATAATTTTCAAACATATTAGATGAGTTTAAATAAAAAATTTAAGTTCATGGCATAATTACATATAATTTTGTGACTGTCACAAAACTTAGCATTAGCATGTACTTGAATATGGAAACAACAATAGAAGCTCCTGATAGACACCAGTTTCAGCCTTGACTCCCAACCCACTAACTGCCAGTGGTCTGTGTTCCAATAATTCTTCAATTTACATCAGTTTTTATTACCTTAAAAAAAAACACCCTTGGTAACCTCAAGTGCACAGTACCAGGTGGGAGGCACTTCTCAGACCAAACTTCCACTTGACCACGTTCATTCTGTGCCCAATAGAGAACTTAGCTGTAAGTGATAATCAAGCTTCATAAAGAGCTTGAGAACCAAACAGAAAAAAACTAGCTGGTCCATACACAAGTAGCATTTTGAAAGTAAAAAACTTAGATAACTAGATAAAAGTAGTGGGGAAGTGAGAGAATATTCTGCTACTAATTCTCCATTCTGGCGTACATAAAATTTTGCCACATACAGACTGGTGGAGAATCTGGTGTGGAAAAGCTTACCAAAATCAGATCATAATATCCACAAATTTATGCAAGACTTTCTAAAATACTCATGCTTTCAAAGCAGCAAAAACAATTTCCAGCATTCAAGTAACTGGTTAAATACAACCAATGGTAATGGTATTAAATATCATTCATTTTATGAGCTTTTAAACTTAATAGATTTCCACGCTCAAAATAGTCAAAGACCATGGATAAAATAACGAAAGTTGGAGATTAAAGCAAAATAAGCTTTTCCACAAGCTGTTTTTTCTTTGGATGTTTTATAGGAAAAAAAAATTGTCCTTGGGATAATTGCAATACCAGTACACTGACGAAGTGCTAAAATTGGTGTTGTCTTGGTCCATGTTTGAAGATCCTTTAGAAGAATATGTCCAACTTGAAGCAGGATTTCTTTCCCTATCACGTTGTTATGAAAATTAACTAAAAGACATGCATGGAGCATTTGCAGCAGGTCTGATGCAATTAATTAAAAGAAACCCACCTATTGTACAAATAATTCCCTCCCTTTACCTTTAGTTGAGGCTGCAATGCCTAGTACAGTAGTAACTGTAGACATCCAAAGGTCCCAATAAAATCTTGAATGATGAAAGAAAGAGGACATATGTGCTCATCAATAAATGTAAAGGGAAACCTTAAGGGAGTGTTTCAACATGGGTAACAATGAAAAGACATGACAAATCTAAATAATTAGAATGGAATTGGGTCTAAATAAGCTATGCAGTACAAGCCAATATGCAAACCACTTATGTCAATGTCATTAAAAATATTCATATAACATATATAAAACATCTAAGAACAAATTTTATCTCCACTCCTTGAGAACAAATTTTATCTAAGCAATGAAAAACGAAACATAGTAAAGAAAGAAGGATGTGCCTGATCAGGTTGTCTTATTGAGGATGTGCTTGATCAGGTTATCTATACTCCTCCATTCTCTTTAACAAAATCCCCTTTGGCAGCCCCCCCAGTTTCCATCTTAGACTGTCCACCTGCAGTCTTCGCAAATTAATATTACCAATTAAAAAATGGGATTCATTGTTCAAAATATTTTAGAAAAAATACTAATGATGATGACAATAAAGCAAACATGGGGATTTATGATCACTCTTTCCCTTATTTGAGCTTACAGTTCTGTTTTATATGCTTTTGCTTAATTATATGATTATATCAACCGTCTAGGCATCATAATCTCTATTACATGCTAAATGCTTATCATTCTTGTGCAGTATGGCTGCTGCAAATGCTGGACAAATTAACCATGCAGAGCCTGGACCCATTGACAGGTCGGTGTTGACAAAGCAACTCAACCATCGGTCCGAAGTTATTTGGAATGGGCAGGTAAAACACAACACTACATATTGTGAAGCAAGTACATGCATTTAATTCATACAATGTACATGAAACCACTATCATATATTAATCCATGGTTATGTTTTGTGCAGGATTCAGGGTCCCTTACTTGCCGTAGCCGTAATGAAGAGTTGTCCAATCGAGAGCCAATGGTGGACGACCGAGTCGTTGACATCATCAAGGCACTTGGTTTGGAGGGACTCCTCAGGCTCCCGGGTAGAGAGATTGATCATGGCCTGATAACGGCCTTAGTGGAGCGATGGCGGCCCGAGACTCACACCTTCCACATGCCATATGGTGAGGTGACCATTACATTGCAAGATGTGGAGGTTCTCCTTGGACTTCCTGTTGACGGCGAGGCTATAACAGGGAGCACGGAGAAAATCTGGGTGACTGTGTGCCAAGAATTCCTTGGATTTCAACCTGTAAATAATGAGAGAAAGCAACTTGATGGCCAAAGGATTCTCATCAAACGGCTATTGGAGCAAGTTGCCGATGCATTGCCGCCTAATGCTGACGAGGATCAGGTGCATAAGTATGCACGATGCTACATCTTAGCGCTATTGGGAGACACGATCTTCGTGGACAAATCCGGCGATAGGGTGCATCTAATGTGGGTGCAGCAGTTGGAAGACCTTCGCAACCCACGAAGGTACAGTTGGGGAAGTGCTTGCCTTGCATGGTTGTACAGAGAGTTATGCAGGGCAAGCGATAAGAAAGCTAGTCAGATTGGTGGGTGTTTACTGTTGGTCCAGTATTGGGCGTGGGCCAGGTTCCCCTATTTGTGCCCGGCAGTTGAGCGTGGCCCGCCAGTGGGTGCTTATGGTCCTCCAGTGGGTGCTTATGGTCCTCCAGTGTGTGGTCCACTGTCCCTTAAGTAAGTCTCTATCCCATACACGTCATCTACATTATGTGATCATTACCTAAACCCACAATCATGTAACTTGATTCTACTTATTTATTTTCAAGGCTTGTCGGAATTATTTATGTCAACAGTAACAAATTTTAAACAAAGTGGTTCAATATATATATAATTACATTAATATACTCTAATTTTGTGACTGTCATGTGGCTTGTATGTGCTCTTCAACATAAGGACTGTTACTAAATGTCTAGTGATATTATTAATTGACTAAATATCTATAGGATTATCTTAATAGTTAGTTTTATTCATAACATTATCTTAGTAGGAAAGTTCTAGATATTGATCCTTTGTTCTTGATTGTAGGTGGGTGTGGGTCCCAAACAAGAAAAACAGGCCCGCCCACATCTTTAGGGACAGGTATCGCCAACAAATAGCTTTAATGTTGCCAGGCCAGGTATGAAAATGCCTTGTTTAACATGTTTAGGACCAATATTTACGTTTGGTGAACTTTGATTCTTAAAGATAGTTGCCTAATGTGTTGCGTACTTGTGTTTGGGCTGTTGTAGGTGGTGTGGCAGCCGTATGAAGCTGACTTAGAGGACCTTCCGCCGTGGTGCGTTGCAGGGAGGGCTGTGTGGACGGCAACGGTTCTGCTTGTATGTTTCCACCTAGTAGAGTTACATACACCGGATCGCGTTGTTCGTCAATTCGGGATGATCCAAGAAATTCCCCGCGATGTTGACACTAACACAGTGCTTTATCAAATTGATTTGAGGGGGAAGGTCGGTGTTAATTGGATGCAGAGACATGCTTTGCATATCATGGAGTGGGGTAATCGCCTTCAACGGCGTTGTGAAGCAGTTCTTGGTGACATGCCCCCACACCACGAGTACTTCGACTGGTTCAAAAGGATAACTCGGAGGTTCATCGATATCCCTAGTGCTAGATTGATTATAATGGTAACTTCTCCATGTGTTTTACGTCTTCCCGTACTTCTTAGCATGAAACCACTGTTTATTTTTACTTGATATATGTGGTCCAATGTCTGTTAAGCATCAAACCTCCCTTTTAAATTGTTGTCTGCTTAAGATTCCTTATAGAGAACTTTGTTGATTTAAAAATATATTTTGAGATGCTATAAGGTCATATTTCCTATTTCAGCCTTTAGAGTTATTGTATACATTCTTCTTTCCATTTTTATTATTTTTAATATTCTGCTCATTTTAATTTGTAATTAGCATTTTCGTATACGCATCCGCTACCTACATCTTTAATAGAAAAGATAATTTAAATTTAGTCAAAGGTAACACTTGGTCTCCCTATAATTTGCAATTATTACTAGCAGCACCAATTCAGAACCAACATTTATTTTATTATTCATTGGCATTGTGGCTTTCGTATTGCATTACTAATGTACTTGGTTTTTCCATGTGTAGATTGAAGGATACGTCCATTTGTTGAGGCGTCACCCAGTGGGCACGGAGGACCACAAGGACATTACCGATGTGCTGAAGGCAGTGCAGGAGATTGGCCGTGTACAACCTCCTATCCCTGAGGACCCGAATGAAGAGGCAGCTCCTCCAGCGGCAGCAGCTCCTCAGAGGCCAAGCACTACTGAGAGCCTAAGCACGAGCACAGCTCCTGCTAGACGTCGCTCTCGTCCGCCAGTTGCTACCCCTCGGGTTGTCCCTACTCTCGATCCCTCTCCATCCACCCCACATCCACCCCTTAGCCCCACCATCCCGTCACCCATCCCACATCCACCCCCTAGCCCCACCATCCCTTCACCCACCCCTTCACCCACCCCACATCCGCCAGTTGCTACTCCTCGGGTTGTCCCTACTCCCGATCCCTCTCCATCCACCCCACATCCACCCCTTAGCCCCACCATCCCGTCACCCATCCCACATCCACCCCCTAGCCCCACCATCCCTTCACCCACCCCTTCACCCACCCCACATCCGCCAATTGCTACTCCTCGGGTTGTCCCTACTCCCGATCCCTCTCCATCCACCCCACATCCACCCCTTAGCCCCACCATCCCGTCACCCATCCCACATCCACCCCCTAGCCCCACCATCCCGTCACCCATCCCTTCACCCACCCCACATCCACCCCCTAGCCCCACCATCCCGTCACCCATCCCACATCCACCCCCTAGCCCCACCATCCCTTCACCCACCCCTTCACCCACCCCACATCCACCCCCTAGCCCCACCATCCCGTCACCCATCCCTTCACCCATCCCACATCCACCCCCTAGCCCCACCATCCCTTCACCCACCCCTTCACCCACCCCACATCCACCCCCTAGCCCCACCATCCCGTCACCCATTCCGTCCTTTGACTTGGGTATTGATCCAACCCCTCCTGACATGCACCGGGAGCCACCCTCCCACAGTATGTCTATTGTCCCTTCTTCAGACATTGATCCACCTCATGTTCAGGCTGAGCAGGCTGTTGGGTTACCTGCAGTGGCGGAAGGTCGGCCAAAACGCATATCAAAGGCACCTCCTTGTGGGACAGGGGGGCACAAACATGGACACAAAGCTGGGCCCGAGGCATCTGACGAAGGACATGCAAGACCTCCTCCTCATTATACCAAACGGCGTAAAGTTCAAAAAAGGTAACTCGTATGGTACCTTCTACCTTTGTAAGAGTTATATGTAGGGTGAGGTTGTGGGTTGAACTAATTGTTGTATGGTGTATGCTTGTTCAATTGTAATACCAACACTATACTTTGACAGGACCAACGAATGAAAATTTGGTCACAGATTGGTTTGTGCACTTTCGATGGGACTCAAGGTGTAAAGTAAGAGTTCAATTTTGATCCTTTTATTGCATATTTGATGTGAATTTTGGTTGGTTATGATGTTTGTGGTATTCAATTGTGTTAATTTTGAAACTCGATAGTTAGTGAATCGTTGAATTGGATTGTAGGAAGGTTCTCATTCTGTGCTGTGGCTGTAGAGGTGGCAGAGGTGGCTGATGGGTCTTCTGCTGTTGGTACGGTTACTGTCACAAAGCCAACGAAAGGGAAGGCTGCATTGCCTTTGACGAGAGATTGGGTATGTGAAACAAAATAATTGAGACTGAGCTCAGAAGGTTTTGTTGGGAATTTTTTGTTTGTGTGCGTTTTGATTAGTTACTCCTTCAGCTGCTGAGGCAAAGAAAGAGGAAGAAGCAGCCGAAAGAGAGGCCGAAATCCAAGTGTATCCAGAACTTGAGGAAGAAGCTCATGGAGGAGGGTGGCGCTTGCCGTCGGAAATGAAATGTGGGCTCAGAAAGAATCCTAGTTTTGGTTAGTAATTTAGTATTGTTTTTCCCTTTTAACATCTTACGAAGCTTTGAATTGCCATTCTTCAAATCCGGTTGGAGTGACTTGCTAGAGTTGAGTATCTTTTCCTGACTCTTATCTGGTTGCTTAACTGCAGTACCATTAGTGTATTATGGCCTCCAGATCAGGTCCGACGTGGTCTTTTTTCATAATGTCCTTGTGCAAAACATGTGTAAAGATTGGACTATTTGCATTTATAAAAATAATCACTAAAAAAGGTGTAAAGATTGGGCTATTCGCGATTGGTACCATATTTCAGCCCCCCAAAAGCATTGACTTTCGCTGAATGCCACAGCAACTTTGTTTTCTCAAATGTCTTCTGTTAACCATTCACTGACATTAAATCTCTACTACTGCAGACAGTTTCGTTTTTAACATACCTGTTGAAGAGCTTCGCTGATTATATCAGGCCACATGAAGAAAGCATTTGCAAAAGCATTGTCAATTTACTTGTTACATGTTCAGATTCTGCAACCATTAGAAAGGTCAACATTACTGCCTTTATATTTCTTATCTTTTCTTGGATGTTTTTTCCTTTCATCATTACAAAGTCAAAAGTGTTGAGTGTACATGTTTTAAGAACAGGGTAGGTCTTACTTTGTTCATTATCTTCAAACTCAATCGGATTTTTCATTCACTTAATATTCTTAAGTAGCTTCATTGGTTTTGGGTGACTAACTACAGGTACTGGCCAACATATCCGCCCATGGCTGTTAGACTTCCTCATGAATTGAATGTCTACCAGGTTGGGGGAAACCACCATATAGCTCTGTCAACTGTAGGTTGTTTCATAGTGCTTCTGAGCACCTGTCTCAATCTTTTCTTTTGCTTGGTGGAATAGGACATTTTCAAGGAGTTCTACCTGAGCAAGTACAGTGGGAGGCGGTTAATGTGGCAAAATTCATTAGGTCATTGTGTGTTAAAAGCTGAATTTCCTAAAGGTAAAAAGGAGCTGGCAGTTTCTCTGTTTCAGGTTGGTCTCTTTTAGGCCATTATGCTTTGTTTTGTTTTCAGTACTCTTTATTATTATTATTATTATTATGGTGTTCTGGTTATATCGAATGTCTTGTGCTACAGACTGTTGTTTTGATGCTCTTTAATGATGCTGAGAGGCTAAGCTTTCAAGATATTAAGGACTCCACTGGAATTGAGGATAAGGAACTAAGGAGGACTTTGCAGTCACTTGCGTGTGGAAAAGTTCGAGTCCTACAAAAGGTTGGTAGTCAAGCATTGCAGGATGCGTATTTAGGAAACGTACTTGTAAAATTGAAGTGTTGCATTATTTATTTATTTTTTGGTTAACTATTTCTGCTCTCCATAAATATATGTGCCACAGATGCCCAAGGGTAGGGACGTAGAGGATGATGATTCATTTGTGTTCAATGATGTATTTACTGCTCCTCTTTACCGTATAAAGGTAAATCTGTTTTTATGTTAAGTAACAACAGTGTTGAGTAGATGATCCTGAACTTGCATAACTCTGACAAGTGCTAAAAGTTAATATGTGAAATCAAAGACTTTCAATTTTGACTTGGGTGAAAGAACTGATGGACTTTGAGTTTTGGTTTCCACTCATATGATTCGGGATGAAGCTAACATTGCATTGATGGGAGCAGGTAAATGCAATACAGATGAAGGAAACAGTGGAGGAGAATACAAGCACCACAGAACGAGTTTTTCAGGACCGTCAATATCAGGTCAAACCTATGTTTGTGTTACTATTCTATATAGATATATGCACATGCTAAATATTATTCAAGATTCCCAACTGAAACTGAACTTTTCTTATATAATTTGTTTTCTTGATAAACCATAGGTTGATGCTGCTGTTGTACGAATAATGAAGACTAGAAAAGTGCTCAGTCACACACTTCTGATAACTGAACGCAGAAAACAGGTAAATGTTTTCTGCTTTATTTATCCTTTTCTTTTAATATTGAGATCTCTACAAGGTAGGGCCCAGGAAAAATCAAATATCATGGCAGGCTCGTGCTATTGGCTTCTATGTAAGAAGAGAAAATGCCTAATTTTACAGAATCATTGAATTTATGGAAGCCCCTGCTGAACTCGGATTAAACACAATGTGATTGATGACCTAAGAGGCATGAAATGGATGGCCCAACTATTATAAATTTAAGAAGAATTGGATTGTATTTGTGATGTGGGGAATTTTTTTTTTTAATTTCCTTCTCCTGTGAACAGCTCAAATTTCCAACAAAGCCAGCTGATTTGAAGAAACGGATTGAAAGCCTTATCGACAGGGAGTATCTAGAGCGTGACAAAAACAACCCGCAGATATACAATTACTTGGCATAATCAATCTTTTTTAATCTATTTGTAAATGACAGGTGAAGCTTCAGTCTTCAACAGTATGAAGACTGCCCCTCTCTGTCTGTACAGTAGTTTGTAGCTTTCATTTTTGTTGTGTTTAACACTGTAAATGTAAAGCATATTTAGTTGCTGTTTTGAAATTCTCTTCCTTCAGAGGACTTGGTATTCTTGATAATAATGGCACTTTTTGGCGAAAGGGTTTTACTGGAATGAATCCGATTGTGGTCAATTTCATTTTCCTATTACAATATTATTTTCTTCATTTCCCTGGATCAATCTTTTTCATTTGGAACAGCACTGGCCTCCACGCCCTCACTCTTTTTTTTTTTTGCTGAATGTCCACACCCTCACTTTAGAGCACTCACATAAAGTGGAATGCTAATGCCGGTGCAATGCATGAATGTCACTTTTCTTATTCTAATGTGCATACAGGGCAAATGAAATAGCCCTTAAGTGAAGGTGTGATGTTTTGATAGCTGGTGATTGTGAATGCTCATGGTGAGCTTCAAAAATATTGTCATCACCTAATTTCCTTTATGTTATATATGTATCGATTAAAGAAATCCTTTAGCTGGTGCGTGTTGCACTTTCCATTAACAAGTTGCAAGGCAAAACAGTTAGACCAAATTGTATAGGTTTCTTATGTTGCTTCCATTATGTGATCAGTGAGACCAAATTGTACAAGTGGCAAAAAAAAAAAAAAACCTGCCAATCAATTTAGGTTTTGTATATTTTGATTAATTGGTTAATTGGTTTGATAAGATGATGATGCAAAAGCTTTTGTTTAGTAGTTACACTATTGCATTCCTAGGAAATCGAGTTAATTGGTTTGATAAGATGATGATGCCCCTCTTCTGTCTTACAAGGTCGCATAAAAGGCATGAATTTGTAGATGAGCAGCAGGCAGGGATACTGTGGATTATTCCCGTTTTTTATATAAAAAAAGTTTCAGAGAAACTCGAGCCTTATAGACTCGAGTTCCGTTATTTTAAAAACGTGAGTGGAAATCGAGTCTTAGAAACTCGATTTACAATGGCAGTTATTTACGGAAATGCCACGGAAATGGAAATCGAGTTTCAACGACTCGATTTACAATGGCAATTATTTACCAAAATGCCACAGCAATGGAAATTGAGTTCTAAAGACTCGATTTCCACTGGGAATTTTTTTCTTCCCCCACCTGCAGCAGCAACCCAGGAATTTTGTTTTTCAAACCTGCATCACTAAACCAAATCCAGCATCACATGAGCACTGTAAACAACTAGATACAAACATAATAATATTATGATACCAATCAAAGGGAGTATATCAAATGCAAAAACCACTGGATTAAAATAGCTACTATTCATGGGCATTATAGTTGGCCTCTTAGCTGCAAACTAGACAGTTTTAACCACTGCATGAGACCCACAAATCATTGATAGCTATCATTGAACTTGCCAAAGTACTATCATTGCTGGCATTATAGGCAAACGTTGCACAACACAACTAATGTAACGAGTACAATGGATAGCAAATAGTTCAATTACAACAACATTCAACCATAAACAAAATAATCGTTGAGTCGATACAACATAGTCTACATAGTTGTCTAGCACTTGTCTATACCGAAGATAACCACAACTCCCACATACAATGCCATTCCGAAGGCTCTGTCTCCGCTCGCCTGACAAACATTAAAATACGATCGTTAGTTCTCAAATGCGATAAACAAGAAGCAAATGAAACGTTGAGCATATTATATAAAAATAGCGATAGCACTTGCCTAGTTTGTAGCACTACCGCTTGTCGAAGCCCCACGGGAACCGCTTGTCGAAGCCCCATGGGCATTGGGACATCTTCTGCGGTTATGCCCCTCTTCATGACAAACTCCACATCGCTGCCTTGGTTGAATCTCCCTCAAGTCCGAATCAAGCCTCCGGCTTCCCCGTTCTCGCCGTACCCCATCCATTTCATTTCTTATTCTTGAATTCACAGGACGACCTTTCGCCCGCAACAGCTGTGGGTCAGGCACCCACCGTGGTCCGTGAACGTCCCTCCACAATGACTCTGACTTTGGCACCTCAAATTGATGTGCATATGTTTGAATGGCGTTGTCCAAACTATAACATGGGTCAATATAGGTGATCGCATCGAGGTGCAAACCTTGAAGAACTTTAATTGCATGTGAACAAGGGATCTTAATGTTTTGCCACTTTCCACAACCACATGTTCTAGCAAATGCGTGCACTTCATGACTGTGGTTTCCCCCTCCACCTCTATGGTCGTTGTATGGGGTAACCACTTGATATACACCAGTTTCGTGATTAAAATTCCTCAGAGTGTGTCCTGAAATTTTCTGCGCATTTTTGGTATAGATCCCCATTGCATAATCACTCCACACCTTACCTTGAGAGCGATCAGAAGTAATTTGTTTATGTCGATCATGGAAATATGCAACAAGTTTGCACCAGGTGAACTCAACCATTGCAGCAATGGGCAAACCGCGGGCACCTTTAAGTACCCCATTAAAGCACTCAGAAATATTGGTTGTCATTGCCCCATAACGTCTTCCACCATCATGTGACTGGGTCCACTTCTCCACATCCTCACTCGTTAGATATGTGTATGGCATATAGCATGCAATATGGGGATCATCAGGTTCTACATTTCTCAGTGCATTAATCTCGACATCCTTAATGGTTTGCATTAGGGACTCAAATTTAGCTGCATGAGTCGCATATCCAGCTTTCAAGGCCAAGGCCTTTAGAGTCGGGTCATCAAAGTGTGTGTTGAAGTTGCTAGCAACATGTCGAAGGCAATATCGGTGATATACCTGTTCTCTTCCGTCTTGAAATCTGGGCCACTCTGCAATGGCGCATTTAATACCTTTATGTCGATCAGAAATAATGCAAATGCCCTCCCTAGGTATCACATTCTGTATCGAAATTCTGAGACACTCTAAAAACCACCCCCAACTAGCCCCTGACTCCTTGTCCACAACAGCAAAGGCGAGAGGCAAAACCTTTTGGTTAGCATCAGTTGCCATTGCAATCATCAACACCCCTCGATATTTACCATACAAATGAGTCCCATCAATACTGATCACTGGCCTGCAATATCCGAATGCAGCAATGCATGGAGCGAATGCCCAAAATACATAGCGCAGTAACGCAGTACCATCTATGCCCCTAGGTATGGTGTAATAGTTGTACTGGGTACCCGAATCCTGATCCAAGTATGCCAACAACAACTTTCGCAATCTTTGGTAAGACTCCTCCCAATCTTCGAATATCTTAGCAATTGCCTTCTGTTTTGCATCCCACACCTTATAGTACGAAAGCTCATGGTTATACTTAGTATGTATGATCTCCCAAAGCTCATGAATACGAGTAGTGTGATTTTGTCGCAATTTTCCCACGATTTCTGATGCAACAAAATTAGAATCCATCATTTTACCATCTCGTCGCAGGCCAAAGGGTATACAACTGTGTGGACCCACATAAGACGTGACCATCCACAGACCATTAAGTTTAGCCTTCATGAATGCCCCAACGTACCACTTGCAATTGGTGTCAATGCATGCGGCGCACAATTTAGTTTTGGTCGACCTCCGGATAATAAAATTTCTATTTTCTCCTGCTGCGTATATTATCAATGCACGCTTCACCGCCTCTTTGTTTGCAAACGTCAACCCTTTACTAAAATGCATCCCATCTTCCCAAGTAGAAACAAATGGTATTTGAAGACGTGAAGGATCAACCATATTTTCCCAAGTATTTGCGTAGAAGGACTCCGCAGGAGGTGTGTAGGCAGTGGTTATATTTGTATCATGTTGGACGCCAATATTATCGTCTGCATCACCTTCATCATGGTACTCCATATTTTCCTCTTCAAAATTGGGAACGAGTTCATGGTCATCCACATCCCTGTCAAAGTCGCCTTGCTCAATCCTTTCTTCATACTCATCCATATCATCAATATTTTCACCATTATACGCAGCATGATCTTCGTCTTCGTCTTCGTCCTCATCTTCCTCCCCTAAATGTGTCTCTTGAGGTTGGAATGTTTCACTAGTATTGGCAGCATAAACTTGAGATGGGAGCATATAACTTCCCATTGTATAGTCTCCCATTGTAGTGCATCCATCATCTAGGGCTGTAAATTGTAAAGATGTAGTTGTTTGTTGCACCTCCTCAGTATCAACTTCTGCAAGCGGCTCAGTATCAACTTCTGCAAGCGGCTCCGAACTTACATACAATTGAGCAGCATTTACTTGGGGCATTTTATGGATCATATTAAACATGAGCTTTACATGTTTGTCTTCTTTGATCGCCATATACCCGTAATTTATCCGTTCATAAAGGACTTCTTGTGGGTAACGATAAATAATCTTGATGTCATAACAAACAGGGTTCAAATTCAATTCTTCCATTATCTTCCTCTTCAAATCATTTAACGTCTTCAACTTACGACGTATCATCATGTAGTAGCATTCGATACCCGGTCCTCTAAATGGAAATCCATCAATCTCTTCAGGATTGACAAGGGGTCCACCGTAGTATACATTTATATTAATATTCTTCAGAGATTGTGAACCTGTTACAGTCAAGTGTAATATTTTAGTCACATATTTTATCTCTTTCATTTAATATCAATTGCAAAACCCTTTCTGTCTACTCAAAGTTTAATAATTACAACTTCTCACCCCACATTTGCATATACTCGCCCCCACATCACATACAAACACCCAATTATTATCATTTCGTACTCAATATAAAAAAATCACTTTAGACTCCAAAACTCACCCCCATTGGGGGATGTAAATGTCGAATTCTGAGATTAAATACATCAAAAATAATTAGGCAAATATGAAACTTAAAGAGATTCTCCATGAAGATACAATTTTGATTCGAATCAAATCATTGCTACATTACCAATTAAGTTAATGAAAACCACATAAAGACACTTTTTTTTAATGTGACATGGATACATTTCTTTTCAAGCATGCATGAATATAGTGTTTCTGAGATGGATTTTTTGTGTTTAGGACTTTACGAGTTCCTCGCTCATTGTTCACAAGGATACACTTGGCCTAAAAAAAATTGTTCAGAAACAGATCCCAAAAAGGGACTAGGGAGTGTAAAGCAGAGCTATTTTAGTGGTTGACTATAGCTCGTAGGAAATGAGTCTAGCTAAGTAGAGTTTTTTGAGACGTATAAAAACTCTTCCTCTCATTTTTCATTTCCATTTATTTATCTTATGGTTTATGATTTTATTTTATTTCCTTTAATTTATTTATTTTACCAAATTGATAGGTTTTATTTACTATTTTGAATTCCATAGCGTATTTCTACTCAAAGTGTCTTCGTATTTGACATTTGGAAAAACCAATCTTCAATATTTGTAATACATGTCTATAACAAATTATAAAAACCACAAATTATAAAAACCAAAAAAAATCACCTTAGACTCCAAAACTCACCCCCATTACAAAATTTCAAATCAACTCTAACAAAAAATATAAATCAAAATATAAACCAAACAACAATACAATCATTAAAAACCTAACAATATATACCAACAATACATCTTAAATAAATCATTATTTCATACTCAAGCAAAAAAAATTTTAAAACAAATTGGAGACCAAACAACAAAAGAAATTCATGATACATATACAGTCAATAATTATAATTTCACACTCAAGCAAAAAAAAAAAAAACTAAAGACAAATATAAAACCAAACAACATAAGAAATTCATGATAAATACCCATGAAAAAAATCTATACAAAGTCTTAACTACACTAGCAAAATCAACAACCACAACCAACAGCCTTACCTGCCATGAGAGCTTGTATGAGTGAGAGGGGGAGTGAGAGCTACTACAATGAGTGTTGGTGTGTGTATCAGAGAGAGAGAGAGAGAGAGAGGAAGTGAAATGAACCTGAGACACAGAAAAAAAAAATACCAGACCCAGAAAAGAAGAAACCAACCAGATCTATATACAGAGAAACATCACGTGAACTTGCTTTTTTTTTAAGCTTGGAAATCGAGTCTCTGAGACTCGGTTTTGGGCGAAACCGAGTCTCTAATGCTCGACTTCCAAGTGGCAGCCCACGTCATAACTTACCTTGTAGAAATCGAGCCTTTAACACTCGGTATTAAAAACCGAGTCTTAAAAGCTCGATTTCTACGTGGAAAACTGCTCCACGTGAGACTCCCGTAGAACATGAAAATCGAGCCTCTGAGGCTCGGTTTCCTAGCCAAAATCGAGCCTCAGAGGCTCGAGGTGTTAGAATTGTATATAGTTTGAAAACCTGGCCTATTAATTATATTGTTTGGAAAACGAAATTAGTTTCTCATTTTTCCCGCTAATTAGTTTCAAAACAGTATTTTTTTACTACAAATTTAGAAAATTAGTGGCATTTGGCCATTTTGGCCCATAAATCGCATTGCAAAAATAGGGCGCTAAAAATGGCCAAAACGGCACCGCGAACACCCCTCTCTAAGTCGCGGTAAATGGTTGCCTGGTCTCGAAGAAAAGAGAAGAAAGTTTTATCCTCAACAGACAATAGTCAGAAAGCATAAACTGATAAAGTCTGATCAGAAACTCTATTTCCCTTTCCTTATACCGAATTTCAACCCCCTTCATCCTCATCTTTCTCTTTAAAAACTCAGACAATTTTTAGCAATAATCTTGAATCTCATTTTTCAAAATCCCAATCATGAAACTCAGACTTAGGTCCCTCGAATCCAAACAAACCATAAAAATCGAACTCCCAAATCCCTCTTCTACTCTTCAACAACTCAAACAAATCCTCTCCCAATCACTCTCCTCTTCCTCTTCTCTTCATTTCTCCCTAAACCGCAAAGACGAGCTCCACGCATCATCTCCTGAAGCCACTCTCCAATCCCTCGGTATTACCTCCGGTGACCTTATCTTCTTCACCCACAACCCCACTGCCTTCTCTTCCCAATCCCAATCCCAAACCCTAATCCCCAATTCCTCCTCTTCCGTACAACAACAACCTCCAAACCCTAAACCTAACCCTAATTCCCCAAATCAAAACATGTCTGAAAAGGCTGAAATTACTCCCTCAGATCAAGAAACCCCAGAGCATGAAATCTCAGATTCTGAGACTGATGTTGATATGAGTGATTCAACAACAGCGAATCTTCTTCAGGAAGACGACGAAGAAACCCTAGGAGGAGAAATTTCTGGGTCTGGGTCTGGACCTGGACCTTCTGGTGCTGAAACCATGGAATTGGATGATGGGTCTTCGGTTCTGTCTCGCAAGAAGTATTTTGAGCATTATTTTCTGAGAAGGGTATTGAGGGAAGAGTTGGGTGGTGGCGATGGTAGTGATCACAAGCTCATGGTGATTGCGATTCATGCGGTTCTTTTGGAGTCTGGTTTCGTCGGGTTCGATTCGGTTTCAGGTATGCGGGTTGATGGGTTTCATCTCCCGGATGTGTGGCCTTCAAAAGCTTTCACCATGTCGCTTTGCTATACTCTGCCTGAGCTTTTAGGTACTGTTAATGTTAATGGTAATGGTTATAATGTACCTGAAAGTATTGTTTTGAAGTTTCAGAATGTGGGTCATTGTATTAATATTTATGGGTCTTTGGCTAAAGGTGGGTCGGGGTTGCACCGTGTGTGTTTGAATGAAAATAGGTTTGTGCCGGCTTTAGAATCAGTGTGGGTGGTGAATGGTGATTCCAATGATGAAATTAAAAATCAAGATGGGTTTCTTGAAGCTGAGGTTTTTGAATTTTGGAAAATTGTTAAAGATGGGATTGCATTGCCTCTTTTGATTGACCTTTGTGAAAAGGCTGGTTTGGTGGCCCCGCCATGTTTTATGCGTCTCCCAACAGAGCTTAAATTGAAGATTTTTGAGTCTCTTCCTGGTGTTGATCTTGCCAAGGTGGGATGTGTGTGTTCTGATTTGCGATATTTGTCTTCTGCTAATGAGTTGTGGAAACAGAAGTTTAAGGAGGAGTTTGGAAATGGGACAAGAACAAGGAGGTTGTTTAATTGGAAGGAAGAGTTTCAATCATTTTGGGACCGCAAGAAGAAGAGGAAGAGGGAAGGTAGACAATGGCGGCAAGGGTTTTCTCATGTCCCAGTGATGAGGAACCGTAATCCTTTTATGCTCCCTGCCATGTTGTTACGTGGACAGCATGACCACATGCCATGTTTTTTTGCCCCTTCTCCTTTTAGACAAGTTGAAAGGTTTCGAGTGCCATGGAACGTACCCCATTGTACTTTTGAAGGATCCGATGATTAGTCCGGTGGCTCAAAGTTTCTAGCATCATGGCCCAGTGCTGGAAGTAAATCCCTTGGGAGGTATCATAAAGTCATAGATTATGTGTATATATAAATAAGTCTGATGCTCGGCCTACTACTACAATTAAGGTTCGAATACTCGCAGAACTATAGTATCCTCTGAAAGTTTCAGTTGATTTTGGTGTTTATAGGGAAAGACTCAAATTCCCATTATTATAACTGCTGTGTATGACTTTGCAAGAATTTTTGTTGAGTTTCTTAATATTGGTATTTTCATGTGTAGAGTTTGGTTAATTTTCTTGTTGATAATTATTTGAGGTGACATGATGTGATTTTGATGCATGGAAATTTTAGTTTGATTTTGACTGAAAGATTATGCATTCTGGTGTTCTTCAGTCTATAGTCCAGAATAAACGTAGTTTTGTGAGTAATGCTAACTAGGGAGTTGGATTCGTGGCATTCAATCTTCATGCCTTTTTATTACTAGTATATTTTGGGCATTATCTTCTTGGTTAAACTTAATCTGCACGTTCCCTTGGTTGGGAGTTTCTCTGTAGCCCTTAATTGCTGAAACTTGTATATTAAAACTGATTTCACACTTTTAGTCCACTTTATTTATACAAATCATTGTGCATTGAATACATGATTGAAATAACTGATGTGTGCTTGTGCTTATTGGTTAAGTTGGAGTAAAATAGAAGGGCGTGATTGAATATTATCCTGTTAGGTGATAATAACTTTCTGAATTGCTGACTTATTGGTCTGAAGTCATGGTTGAATGGAAGGAAGGACATGCATGCCTTATCAATATTTTCTATTCTCTCTTTGGACTCGTAGTTAACTTGCCGCTGTTATGGTTCAAAGATATAACTTGTTGCAGTTATGGTTAGAAAATGGTTACGAAACTTGGAGAAGGAGGTGAAGTCCAGGAAGCTTGGCAAAGTGATGTAGACAAAATGGCTGTAAAAGAACTAGCCTGAGGGGATGAGTGAGGTGTTTCCTAGTGAGTAGGCGAATCGGCAATAAGTTAGTATCGAGACTTTGGGCGTATTGCCCCTATTCACTATTCAGGTTTTTTGGTCCGAGAACATTACTGAGCTATCATCTGAGATCCAATATCATCACAATTGCAGTTTAATTGAAAACCATATTCAAGTTATCTTGAAATTCTTACTTATTTCAGCTCTTTTATGATGTCTGCTATGGAATGATGCTGTTGCAATTACTTTGCTGAGTCTTACGGTTAGGTTTTTTTTTTTTTTTGTTTACCAAAGTCAAGTGCAAAGATTCGAAAAAGAAAGTGAGTTAGGGGTGTTTGGTTTGTGTTTTCAACGAACTATTTTTAATTTTTAAACAATATTACATGTATTTTTATACATTATTTTATCTACACGTATTTTCACAAATATTTTCAAACAACAATTTTCAGTTTTTAAACACAGTTACCAAACAGGCGTTTAACACTGCCTAAACCAGCACCTGACTAATAAATTCACGAACCTTGCAAATGTCACTGATAATCGGTGCCCAGGTCCAGCTGTATTTTCTTCTTCCAACCTCTGTTTGCCATCATCTTTTATTTCTAGCTTTTTAATTTATTTGTTCATGTACCGTTTTTGAAAGATTCACTTTTTCAATGAATAACTATATTTTAACCAACTTATAGCAAATAAACAATGAGTAATAATCCGTAGAAAAGCTACATCCAAACTTACACCCAATGAGGTAAACTTATTTTATGCTAGACAAAATAGTAACCCTTATAGTCTTTTAGTCTTTTATGCTAGACCTGCTTCCTTATCAGAGGACACTTGTTGATTTTTAGGTTCTATCTAATTTTTAGATTTTATTGCTTGATGATCATTTCAAATAAACCTCTTTTAGTGCTAATTCTTGGAGCATCTTTTATTATTATTATTATTAATGTTTTATTTTTAAATTTTTTTGGTTTTTCAAACATAAATTCTCTTAAGAGTTTATTTTCTTAAAGTTATGTTTTCAAAACAGAATTATATGTAAGTGGTCATAATTTAAATCATATTGTCTTTTTGAAAACGTAATTAAGATAAATTGTTAGATTTTAGTGGTAATTTTAATTTTTTTTTCCTGGAGAAGAATAAATTTTAATTTTTTTTTTTTTTTGAGAAGAGTAACTTCTAAACATTATTAGTTTAAATAAATATTTCTAAAATAATATTGTAGTATTATTTTCAAAAATTAAGGCCTTGTTTAGGAGGAAGGAATGGAATGGAATAGAAAGAATAATTTTAGAATATTCTTTCATTCTCTTATTTGAGAGTTCTAATGAAGAGAATAGAAATTCAATTCCATTATTTGGGAGTTTAAGTGGAAGGGAATGAAATCGGTAGAAGGGAACACTAATTCCTCTATATTCCCTTAAAATCTCAAAATTTTATTCCTTGAAATTGGGAGGAAAGAGAGGGAATGAAATTAGATTTAATGATTTTTTTACTAAAACTCCTAAAATACCCTTATATATTCAACCCTTTTATTTTAAAATATGGGTCTAATAGTAACATTATCAGAAAATGATTTTATTCCATTTTCTCCATGTTGCTTCAAACAAGATTATTTACGTCCCATTCGTTTTCATTCCTTTATTTTAAAACATCTGATCAAGGTTACTTGATTTCATGTCATTCTATTTTATTTTTTTCCATTCATTTTCCTTACTTAAATACATTCTGTAAGGACACAATTTTGCAGAGCTGGGCCTACAAGTTAGATGAACTTAGGCCCGTAACATAAACTGCATCATTGCAATGGATTTGTAGAGAGTGGGTCAAATAAACTAGGCTCGAAATGAGATTATTGATGACTCAAATATAGTTATAAGCAGATCAATGAAAACAAAGTGCCGAAGTTGTATAAAGTTGTCCTCGGCTTGGTCCAAGGGGAAGTGTTTTTACAATTATCTGAGTGTCCACAACTTTCTCTTTCTCTCTCTCTGTTGGTTGCTTCTTCCCTTTTTTTCCGGAGTGTTCAATGTCTCCTTTCTTTGCCTCCAGCTTTATTTATAAGCTAGTTTTCTCACGTGCCAGTTAGGTAACTTTTTCTTGATACTTATTCCATCAACCTTCCCTTAAAGTCCTTACACGGCAGCTGTTAAGGTTGAGAGTCACTGTTTAGACATCTTTTCCCCATTAATGCGGCTAGAGAGTTAGCTGCAGGGTAATAAATGCGGTGGCAGCAGCTTTTCATATAATATCTCGTTGCTTCCACCTGTCTTACTTGCTTGCACATACTAGGAGAATCCCCTGAAATATCAGGGTAAACATTGGAGCATTCATCTTGATCATCCTTTTGATCATTCGAAGAGGTAGTATTTCTCGGACCACTCCTTTCCGTCTTCATACAAGTTATACCTCAACGAAGAGTTAAACTATGTACCTTCCTCACGATTTGCTGTCCTCGGACTGACATGTCTCCTCGGACAGGCCCATGACCCACTATCTGGAATTGAGCCTTTGACCCTTACACATTTCATTCAATTTTATTCATTTCTATTCTCTAATGATCATTTCATTCTATTTTATTTCATTCCCACGAATGAAGCCTAATGATTGATGTTTGCAACATAGATGACATGTCGTTTTGCAATTAGGAGAGGAGAAAGGTCACTGAAAACAACCCGTTTATTTTCCATCCCAGTCAGACTAACCACCACAGCAGGCAGCAGTAGCCAGTAGCCATTTCTTTGATCTTTCTCTCTTCTTTCTTTTCTTTCAAGTCTCAAGTCTGTCTGAACTCTGAAGCCTCAAAAAAAAAAAAAAAAAAAAAAAAACGAAAAACACCTGAAAGTGAAAGTGAAAGTCACCGGCATGTCATTTTCGGTGACTCTACCACCCCCCTCTGTCTCCTCTTTCCCTCACCCCAAACAACATTCTTCATACTTGGCAAACAATTTCCCTCTGAATTTCAAATCCAACCTCCAACAATTCCAAACACTCTCTCGCTTTCATCTTCAAACCCAAGTTTCTAGAAGAACCCAAAATTTCCCTCGTGAAGCTCCAATAGACGAACCTCGCAATTGGCTCGACCCTGTTGATGACGAAGATGACGTCGATGAAGACGAAGATGGAGACGAAGAAGATGAAGATGAAGATAGGAGTTTAGATCTTCTTGCACGGTTCCTTCAGAACGTGTTCAAGAAGATCTCCAAGCGTGCCCGCAAGGCCGTACGATCGGTTCTTCCTGTTTCTATACCTACTAAGCTGGTGGGGTTTTCTGTTAATGGAGTTTTGGTGCTTGCGTTTTTGTGGGTTTTGAAGGCTTTTATTGAGGTAATTGGTTTTTATGAATTGTGTTGTTTTTAGTTTTCATGTTGGAATTCACTGTGATTTTTGCTCCTTATTAATGCTTCCATGTTCTACATTAGCTAATGGTGAGTTGCTTGTGAAATTTTTTAGTGATAGTAAGTAGCCATTTCTTCTCAAAAAAGACAAAAGAAAAGATTTTTTTTTTTGTCATTTGTGAAGCTCAATCTTTAGTTATGTAGGTTGGTGTTATGAGTCTAACTTATCTTGATTAAATAAATAATGATAGCTATGTGTTTTATTGATTCAAATAAATTGGTTAGGATTAGAATTAGGATGACTTATGATTAGTCTTATTTATATAGATTATAGGAACTAGGAAGTTAGAATTCATTTTTATCTAACTGGAAGCCTCTCTCTTATAAATTAAGATCTTGAAAATGTATGAAGAATTGTATGATATATTAAGTTATAAATTGTTAGTTAATCTAACTTGGAGGTTTGGGCTCCCCCGAAGTAGTCAATTTATCAAATTTTGAGGCCCAAAAAAAAAAAAAAAAAAAAATCATGCACTTAACAGTTGGCTTGATAGATGGATTGGGAGTTTTCTCAAAAATGAAGAAGCAGAGAGAGAGAGCGAGAGAGTTGAAAATGTTATTTGAAACTGTGGAGGAATAACTTGGAGTCAGAGGGTTCTGAGATATGTTGGGTCTAAGTGGAGGAGGAATTTTTTTTTTATTAGGAGTACCAGTCCAAGCGAACTTTTATGGTTAAGCTAGGTGGGCAGAAGAAATTATTCATATTGACTAATTGTAGCAGCTGCCTAGACATAACAGCAGAAAGATTGTGAGAATGTTGCCCACACAATAAGAGGTGGGTGCTGGTTGTAAATTTTCAGTTTCTGCTCCTTGTGGTTCACTGTTTCATGACTGCAAATTTTGTTCAATGACCCAAATTGATCAGGACTTTGTTACGTGCACTCATGTGCATGTGTGCTAGGCATTAGATTAGTCTAGACTGTATATTTTGTGGCGTGGAGATAGAGCTCAATTAATTGTATCCTTTATCTTGTTCCTAGGTTTCTATGGTTTCAGTTTACTCTTCCTAGATTTTCATGACTGTGTGTTTACTTCTTTGACATTTCCATGTTTGGATGGGTCCATGGGCATGATCTACATTTGCTGGTACAAAATGCCAATTGGTCTCATTGCTAAAATGCATCAAGAATGTTCTGGCTTTGCAATCAGTGGTCTCAATGTTGTTATGCTTATGTATGAAGAGTTCCAGTTGTGGGGTATCGGTTTCTTCCTGTTAATTGGCCTATCTTAATTAGGGATGTCCAACTTCAACTAAATAAGTTATTAGGATTTGTTGGATTACTGATGATGATGATGATGGGGAACATCTTCAAGGCAAGGCCCTTTGGACCTACCCCTACCCCTGTTGGATGGCCCTGCCCACAAGAACTGTGCATTGGGTAATCCCAGAACTTGATACCAGGACCTTGAGGGAGCACACCCTAAGGCCTAGCAACCAAGCTAACCCCGTGTGGGCATGATTGTCAAAATGCTCTATCAAGGCCATAATGGAATACAAAATGGATTCTATTATGTTATGTTCCATTTGATGGAGAAATTAAAATCTTTATTTCAAACCATTTGACAACTTTACTCACTGCAGTGAGAATTAGATGAAAGTTACTTATCATAACTGAGGTCATTGCATAATTAAAATTTTACATATGAGGAACCTCCTTTTTGCAAAGTTGTGATGTTGGTTGGAAACTGAGAAAGGGAAGCTCACTGTCAAACATAAACCCATAATCAGTCATCCATTTAATCTTGTTCTGCAATTAACTGTTACTGTGATTCACTGATATTGTGAAACCTTTTTGTTTATATACAATCTCTAATAAATCATGATCTCTATGCTCATGTAAATTCAGAATAGCATGTATCTTGCCAGTTCTGTGAAGTTGGAAGTGAGGTTCAGTTAAGCAAGGGAATTTTCTATTTCCAATTAATTTGAATCTTGTTTCCAGGCATTTTTGTGTCATGTCCAATCATGTAAATTTTCATTTTCTATCTATTATCGGGCTCTCAAGTTCAACATTGGAAGTTAACAAATGATTTTTTTTTTTTTTTTTAATGATCATCTTTGCATATGCCTCGGAACATATTAGTGAACAGTGTGGTCTTCGTCTTTGTCAACAAGAATGTGCCCTTCAATTGTTACAACTCTAATCATTTCTGGCTCATGTAAGATTAGAGTTAATCCTGTAAGTTTACTTCTATTCCTTTATTACTTATGCAGCATAGTATCACAATAACAAAAGAGAGTAATAGTTAATTACAGAACAAGTTTAAAAAATATGAAACCTGTTCTTGTGAATCATTGGAGGTTGGTACTGCACTGCATGTGATAACAGAAAAGGCAATGGGACCAATGTGAGTTTATGTCCTTTGGAGAAAGCTTAGTGAACACGTTCAAATCTATATTTAGTCGCACTTTCAAAGAATAGGAACTTGAGTTGGTGGATTCTCTTTTTTATTTGCTTTATTTTAATGTACGAAAAAGTGAAGGTGCTTCACTTTGGAAGCTAAAGCGTGGCGATCAATTTGATGTATTATAAGGCCTTCAAGAAGTTTCAATGGTTGGCATTTGCATAGAAAAGCATTTGGAGTAGTAAAGTTACTCTAAAGGTTGCTCTTTTCATATGGACAGTAGCCTTAGGAAGAATTTTAAGTTTTAACTATGAACAAATTAATTGAACAGAACATCATCTTGTTGGGTTGGTACTGTATGGATGTGTAAATGTATAGGTGAGTCTACTGATCATTTGCTACTTCATTGTATAGTTGCTAACAACCATAGGTCCTTTCTATTTTAGTATTTGGCATGAAATGGGTGATGTCTCAGAGAGGGTGATTGGTGTGTATGTCAGTTGGCAAGGATTGTTTAGACACTATAGAAACAAATTGATCTGAAATGCAGCCGACCTTCTTTGCCTTAATGTGGACAGTTTGGCAAGAAAGAAATAACTACATCTTCAATATTTTTTAGCTGAAATTCTCATTTCTACAAACTTTGTATGAGGGGTCTAATGTGGTTGGCAGTGTCTCTTCTTCTTTTGTTGATTTTATTGATTATATTTTTTTATTGTAATTTTTAAGGAAATTCTTTGTATACTATTACTACCTGTGTGCTTAGATTTCACTTTTTATTGATAGAATTTTTATATCACTAATGTTTAAAGAAAAAGGAAAAAGAAAGTTCAGTGACCACCTATGGTTTCTTAGTCTGCTCTGCATCTAACTTATGCAAATATTGGCATACTTGACACTCATAATAAAATAAATAATAAAAATTATTTAAATATTGGCATATTCTGGATGTGGCATGAGCTGCCGTTATGTATATGCTAAGAAACATGGCGTCTAAAGCTTGATGTATGGATGAATGCTGCATTTCCTGTATTTAGTAATTCTATGTTCTGAATAATCTGTGGTACTTCTTTGTTCTGTATGATTGATTAAGCCCCTGGATTTTAAAAAATATTTTTTTAATAGAATTTTGTTGTTCATTCTGTGTATGAAATCCAGGTTATTTGCACCCTTGGAAGTGTAGTGTTTGTAAGCATCTTACTTATCCGGGGGATATGGACCGGAATAAATTATTTACAAGAAAGCCGCAACCCGAGGATAAATAAATTTGATGATGATCACCGTGCATGGAGTGGTACACAGCCTACAGGTTGACTTGTCCTTTCCAGAATTAGAAACTGTTTCAAGAATGTTGCCCCATACAAGAATAGTGGCATCCTTAATAGGAATAGCAGGAAAAATCAAGGATGGTGAGATGGTAGCAGAATAAATCTTATATAGAAATAACCACCATTGCAGTTTTTATGAATACGATGGTGTCCATCAGGAAGATCCAGGAGCAAATTTCTTTTTTTTTGGGATATTTTTTTTATGATATTGATGGAATATATGAAGGATCAGAGATGTGAAAAGCTTTAGTTATATGTGTAATGTATGGGTGCTAGGCAATCCGCTAGCATCATCACACATCTGATATACATTTATTCTATTCTCATTAAGCTTGATCTTTGTCATTGGGTGGGTACAAGAAAATTTTTAGGCCTGTTTGGTTTCTCATGATTTATTTAGCTACTTGATGATCTTCATAGTTAACCAGACGTTCTTTAATAAATATATATATGTTGTCCGTTCTTAGAGCATTCACAATGATGCTTGCTAAAAACCTATTTTTAACAATCCACGCTACAAAAAAAAAATTGTCTTTATCAATGGTGTCAAAGCCAAATTTTTTTGCCAACTTGTTACAGTAAACTGTCATCTCTAGCAGTTTGCTATTTGGGTTTTGATAAAAAGTTAAAAAACAGGAACCCCAATGTTATATTATATGACAATTCCAGTTTTGATTCATTATTTGGGTTTTGTTTACCTTCAGGTGCTTCCATTCCTGTTTTGCACAGCTTGTGAGAGAGTACCTTTTGCATTTCTCGGGAAGAGGATGATGAGATGAGGATCGGTGATCAGGTTAGGAGATGAGAAAGTGAGAGGGAGTAGGTGAGAGCAATATATAGTCAGGGTATTTTTGTCATACTGTATGCCTTTTCATCTCTCTTTTCACTTATCTTAGCGGGCCCAAGTGGAAAATGCCTGGGCCCCACGTTAAGAGCCTGTTTAGTAAAAATTTCTAGTAACATTTTAAGTTTTGTGAAAATACACGTGAATGAAAAGTGAGTGAAAATATGTTTTGTAATATTTAAATAACAGTTTTTATTGTTTAAACACCATTACTAAATGGGGCTTAAAGTTTTCTTTCCCCCCTCCCAACCAAACAATACACAAATCTATTTTCGTCCTAAAGTTTTTCATCGAACCTAGTTCATCTCTAAACAAACCCACTCTTATTTACAAACTGCAGGCTTGGCCGGCTTGTTTTTGTCATTAGCAGATTGGTGCATCCAACAAAATCTCACTAAATGAGAGGTAAGACGTCCATTGATATTTCCAAAGGAGCATTGTCATCTTTTTTATATCTCTCAACAACTGGCTGGCTACGTGGCTATGCTCTTCAGCAATCATAGTCTGTCAAAATGTGCCAATGCATTGTACAAAGATGGGTCCACCTCCACCACCAAAATAATGATATTTCAACCTCTGTTTGAATGTAATGGTTGCTTGTATTGATAGAAACATGATGATAACCTAATGTTTAATCATCTACACCTAATGATAAAATACTCCTCTCTCTCTCTCAATGATTATTTTCACACTTTGATAAAACACTCATCTTCTAACCATGTACATAAATAAACTTCAGATAAAAGAACAAGCCGATTAGAATAACACTCTATCTTTGTAGATAGCAATCTCTTAAACCGAATGAGTTGTGAGCCAAAATTGCAAATTTAATAACTATTTTCAAAAACATATTCATTTTGAAAGTTAAAGCTATTTGCAAACTCGTTTCTTATTTTTAAATTAAATTAAACCGTAAAATCTATCAATTTCAAATGGAGGGTATCTACGTGTGCGTATATATTATTGGGTAGCAAAGAGAAAATTTAATTAGGTTTTAAATTAAATGTCAATTAGTGTCTAATCTTATGCCATATACTCTATTTAAGTTTTTAAAATTTTTGTTTTAAGTGAGTTAATGGAATGCAAAAAACAAAGGGTCTAATATAAATAAATAATTACAAACTCAATAATAATAATAAAAAAAGTAAACTCGTGTATATTTAAAATAAAAAAGAAGAAGAAGAGAGAGAGAGAGTATAATTTGAATCCATATATGTGTGTAATTTTTTTTAATTGTACCCTACATATGCAAGGGTTATACACTAATTATAATAGATGATAGTGATTGATAGAAATGAGACATTGATAATGGTAATGATAGTGGTGGTGACAATAACACATTAAAAGAAATAAAGATAGTAATTTTACTTTACGTCTCTTAGATTATTTTAGATCAGAGCAAACCCATTCCATGTATATTAAAAAAAATTATATATATATATATATATATATATATAAAAGATTCCTAATGAAAGTATATAGAAACTAAACGTACATAAAAAAAAAAAATGGGGAAAAGAAAAAAGAAAAGGTAAAAGAAACATCCAAACAGCAAGAGCATGATGGAGGAAAACCCAAGCGGGGAAGAGGGAAAATCACAACCTTACAGCCAAACAGATTTACAGTAACCCTTCATTGGCCCCTCGAGCGGCAAAATATAATAATTCAAAAATCCAGAAAATATAACGAACCATGGTTAGAAAGATGGTTACCGTAACAACCAATCACAGACAGCCAACTCATCCAACTTGTCTCAACCACCACCTCGGGTTAAAATAATATCTCTCTTTATAAATACAGCCAAAACCAAACCCTCGAGTCATATTTGAATCGAAAGGAAGGGTTTTCACTCAGATCACAAGGCGTCTTGATAAACGCCTTCGTTTTACAGTGAGAGCCTTAGCCTCTGTCAACTTTTTCTTCAATTTCTTTGCTGTAGAATTTCCTTCAAATCGAAAATGAGAGAGTGCATTTCGATCCACATTGGTCAGGCCGGTATTCAGGTCGGAAATGCTTGCTGGGAGCTTTACTGCCTTGAGCATGGCATCCAGGTATACTTCTCTTCTTGCTCGCTTTTTATTTGCTCTGAATTTGTGCAAGTATGTGTGTTTTTGATTTCTCAGATCTGTGATTTTCTAACCTCACTGTGGTGTGAAGTAGCATTTTTATTGATTTTATGTGAGATCTGAAAATTTTCAGCCTCTTTTTGCTGTTACGATTTTGCTGCTTTGCTTTTCCTTTAGATCTGCGTTTGTTTGTCAATATGATTCTCCTTTCTCGTGCGTTTGTTTGATTTTTGTTCGGATCTGTGCCTTTTATCACTGACATTTAGTCACGCGCTTCGCGTTTTTCTTGTTTCACTTCAGATCTGTGATTTTCTCTGAATTGTTTTTGAAATTGAGCGGTTTAGTTTTTTCAAAGGTTAGATCTGTGGTTTTAAGCATCAGATCTGTCGTTTCTGTGAACGTGGCGATCATTTTCATGGTTTGGTAATGAAATTTTAGGATTTAGTGGAAAGCAATGAAGAATGAAAGATTGCGTTTCATTTGCAGGATCGGTGATTTATCTATGAATTAAGGTCTAAATTGTTCTGAACACTGTAATCTATTTGCTTAGATAATGTTTAATTTTACAAATTCAGTTCAGTGATAGTTTGTATCTTAGCCAAAATATAATTACTATATTTTGTGTTATTAATGACTGTTTTTATGGTTTTTGAACTATAATTTTAGTGTTTGAAACAGTTCTTGTTCAAGCTTTGGATGATTAATAAATCGCTGAACTGTTATATTATCTGTGTAGCCTGATGGCCAAATGCCGGGTGACAAAACTGTTGGTGGAGGTGACGATGCCTTCAACACCTTTTTCAGTGAAACTGGTGCTGGGAAGCACGTCCCTCGTGCCGTGTTTGTTGACCTTGAGCCCACTGTCATTGATGAAGTGAGGACTGGTACTTACCGCCAGCTCTTTCACCCAGAACAGCTCATTAGCGGCAAGGAAGATGCTGCCAACAACTTTGCCCGTGGCCACTATACCAGTAACCATCTTACACCTTTTTTTTATAATGTTTTTTGTTCACTAAATGTTGCATTTTTCAATGAAAGCATCTGAAAGAATTCAATTCTTGTTTCAGTTGGCAAGGAGATTGTTGATCTGTGCTTGGACCGTATCAGAAAGCTTGCTGATAACTGCACTGGTCTCCAGGGTTTCCTGGTTTTCAATGCTGTTGGTGGAGGCACTGGTTCTGGGCTTGGTTCCCTTCTCTTGGAGCGTTTGTCTGTTGACTATGGCAAGAAATCAAAATTGGGTTTCACAGTCTACCCTTCTCCACAGGTCTCCACATCTGTTGTTGAACCCTACAACAGTGTCCTCTCCACCCACTCCCTCCTCGAACACACCGACGTGGCTGTACTTTTGGACAATGAGGCAATCTATGATATTTGCAGGCGCTCCCTAGACATTGAGCGACCCACCTACACCAACCTCAACCGCCTTGTCTCTCAGGTAATTGTCTGTGAAGATCTTAGGCTAGAATCAGAGATTCAGAATTGAAATGTATTTGAAATATGTAATTCAACGTGCAAGCTAATCATTGTATATAACCTATAATGCTTACCTTAATATCTGAATAGTGTCACATGAATGTTGATAAATTTTGAACGTGTTGTTGCCCTGTTGGTAGTATCTCTATAACTTGTTTGCTGTCTACTAAGGTTTTTTGTTTGTTTGGAATTCAGGTGATTTCCTCTTTGACTGCCTCTCTAAGGTTTGATGGTGCCCTGAATGTGGATGTGACTGAATTCCAAACCAACTTGGTTCCATACCCCAGAATCCACTTTATGCTTTCCTCATATGCACCAGTCATCTCTGCTGAGAAAGCATACCATGAACAACTCTCGGTGGCTGAAATCACCAACAGTGCTTTTGAGCCCTCATCCATGATGGCCAAGTGTGATCCTCGCCATGGCAAGTACATGGCCTGCTGCCTGATGTACCGTGGTGATGTTGTGCCTAAGGATGTCAATGCTGCTGTTGCTACTATCAAGACCAAGCGTACCATTCAGTTTGTTGATTGGTGCCCCACTGGATTCAAGTGTGGTATTAACTACCAGCCTCCAACTGTTGTTCCCGGAGGTGACCTTGCCAAGGTGCAGAGGGCTGTTTGCATGATCTCAAACTCTACCTCTGTGGCTGAAGTGTTCTCCCGTATTGACCACAAATTTGATCTCATGTATGCCAAGCGTGCTTTTGTGCACTGGTACGTTGGTGAGGGTATGGAGGAAGGAGAATTCTCTGAAGCCCGTGAGGACCTTGCTGCTTTGGAGAAGGATTACGAGGAGGTTGGTGCTGAGTCTGCTGAGGGTGAGGACGATGAAGGCGATGAGTATTAAGGATTTTAAGTAGTTGCCCTATGTGCCTTTACGAGGAAATGGTAGTTTGTTTTTTGTTTGGGAAGTATTTCTTTTGGTCTGCCCTATGTGCTTTATTTTTTTTTGATGAGATCCTATGTGCTTTATAATGTTTGTGTATGTGTGCAACAAATCTCAGTTGTTCCCAACTTTATCCTACCCAGACTCTGATGTTATTGCTGTTTGATACTTGTTTTATGGTTGGTTTTTAATTTGTGTAGTTTCTTCTCTATTTTACCTTTTTTATTCTGTCTTAAGCTGCTTTAGCATGTGTCAAAGTAGAACTAGCGAAAATTCGTGGTTGAGTTTCGTGTGGGTGGGAACTTTAAGTCGATCGAATGGTAGTAAAGTAGAGGGTAAACTGTAAAAGGGTGAAATAAGAGGGGAGTAGAATGGTTTAAATCTATTTACCAAAAAAATAAAAAAGAATGGTTAAATATTTTGGTTGGATGTCTTAAAAATTAGTCGAAATTACAATTTTGGTTCTTAAAGATTACCCTGCTCAGCATTTTTGTTCTTTGAAGTTTTAATTTGAGTATCATTGGTCCTGAAGTTTGAAGTTTTAACTTCTATTAGTTAAAACTTCTGTTAGTTTATGAAGTTCAACTTCTGTTAGTTTTTCTGGCATTTTTGCTCTTTAAAGTTTTAATTTAAGTGTCGTTGGTCCTGAAATTTGACGTTTTAACTTCTGTTAGTTTATTTGCTTGCCTCTAAATGATGAGGCATGTTTTAAATCATGTAACAATCTGTTTATAATTAAAAAATTACACATTAGGGTAAGCCCAAATAAAGACACATCAAACCCATTAAAAATTGGGTCTTACTCTATTTATTTTTCCTTTTTCTCCAAATCTAAACAAGGTTGGAGGTATCTACATAATTGCATTAAAATTGGGACTTTCTCCATTTATCTTTTCCTCCTTTTTCTCGAAATCCAAATAAGGCTGGCTGGAGGTATCTACGTAATTGCATCTATTCATGACCAAGCAGAAACCTCTCAAGCAAAACATATCTATCTTTAATAATAAAATTGGAAAAAACCAATATGTATTTGATCAAATGGTTAACCGCAAATACTCAATAGAACAACCACTACCATTTCAGTTTCAGGTTCAACGAAATATATGTATCTAAATGTAAAATAAGTGTTTATGCACAGTGAGAGATCTGGCTAGAGTGTTTGAGATGAGTGGCATAGGGTTTGATGAAGGAAATCCAAGAACTTTAAAATTTTAGAGAAAGACTCCCAGTGGTGGTTTCAGGGTTTTTTTTTTACGGGGGTCAATGATTGTGAAGATAAGAATTTGTCATGGGGGCGATTAAAAAAAAAGATTAATTTTTATATATATAAAACTTCCATATTATATACAATAATCTAAAATAAATACAATTTAGTATACAATACCACTATATCATATAATAATCCAAAAAATTTATTAATAGTTAAAAGATTAGTAAGGCAACAACCATTGAATGCATAACAACTTATTATATTTATATGTAATATTAATTAAATAAAAATATATGATAAAGAAGAATAATAACAAACCTAGGAGTAGGATTAGGAGTAAATGTGAAACTAAGAAAAAAAACTGATATAAATTTCTGCTTTGGAAGTGTATGACTTTTTAACCATACACGTGACCACTCTCTATGAATTGGAGCAAACAAAGATAAAAGTTAAGAAAACTACTTGATCAAACAAAGATAAAAGCTAAGAAAACTTAGAACGGAGAAAGAGAGATAGAGAGAATGACGAAATAATTACAGATATAAATATAGATATGTTAGTTGGAATGATGGTGTAATTTTTTGTTGACGAAGAAGAAAAGTGTAGGGAAAAAAAGCTTCATTTTGCTATCAACAGAAAAGTAAGCCAAAGTCCTAGTTAGAAGGTTTATTTATTTTTTAACGAATGAGCAAAAATTTGAAACTTTTTTTTCTTTATTATAAAATTAAATATTTTAAGAGTAGTGTTGTTGACACAACACTTACACAAAAAGTTCACAAAAAAATATAGGTGACAAGTTGTTAAAGATAAGTAAAATAAAAAGTGATACATTAACAAAAAAAGAAAGGTAAAAAAATGATGTCAATTGTGGGTCAAAATAAAAACTAGTTATAACTTGTCACTTAACCTCTATTATGAAATTATTGTGGAAATATTATGAAAGTAGTATTAAAATAATCATATTCAAGTTTATTTTAGTTGGATTTAAACAAAATTTAGGGCGTATTCAAATATTTATTTTAAGGGAGTCAAAACAATTTTTTTAAAAAAATTTTATATATAAAAAAAATTCCAGCTGGTCAGGGGGGTTCAAATGAACCCCCTGGCCAGCATGCAACGCTGCCCCTGAACACTCCATCTTAATGGGTTTGATGTGTTGAAGACCCACATTATTTGGGTTTATTCAGTTTTGATGTGTATAATGTGGTGTAATTTTTTAACTATAAATAGGTTGCTACATCACTTGAAACATGCCGCATCATTGCTCCATTAGACTCATGCAATTAAACTAATGGAAATTAACAAAGGGACTAATAACACTTATATTTAAAACTTCGGGAACTAATAGTACGCACTTAAAATTTTAGGGACTAGGGTGAATTTGTTTTAACTATTAAAAATCACGCTTTTTTGAAAATTGGCAGTATTAAAACGTGCTTTTTAATTTGGGTTTTTTTCAAAAAGTAAAGTGTTTGCTAAAAACTGTTAGAAAACACTTTTTAAAAAAGTTGAGTATTTAGTAAGCAATTATCAAAATTGTATTTTGAGATGCAAATTACCAAAAAGGACAATACATAAAATAGAATTTTTCATACTTTTGTGAGTGTGGTTTTTAATGGAATACGCAATTATTATCTTATAGCCCAGTAATTTGGTACGGTATATCTCTACAGAATAAATTTTTATGGAAAATTCTATGTTTACATTGTATTGTGCTTGTGCAATGTAAGCTTACATTGTAAATACACAAAAAATGATAAATATTGTACAAACTTATGTTTTAAATTTTGTATTTATTGCACTTTTTAATGATAAGACTGCCACCATTTTCCAAAGAGCAGCTCATTTATTATTGTAAAGTTGTGATTTACAACTATGTTTTATGTTGGCTTTATTCCATGACAAAAAGTGTTGTAATTGCTTTTATTTTGTTCCTTGTATTTTGTGGGATGTTATTGTATTGGGTTTAGTATTCGTTCGTGAAGACTCAAGATAAAAATGAAGAATCTGTGGATTTCGTGTGAAGTTCGCGAGAAGCTAACCCGCGAAAGAGCCATGTGAGAAGCATGTGCTGGAAGCTGAAGAGTCATGCCAGCTGTCGTTTTTGCGAGTATCTCGTGGGTAAGGCCTTCCCGTGAGATAGTCGCGAACCATTCTGCCTGGAAGATTTTTTAGTGTGACGTGCCTACCCTTCACCCATATTATATGTACTCTCATTACCCACAAATGCAAGTGAGGCCATTCAGAGAGAAAAACCCTAGATTGATTTTCTACAACACACACACCCATCATTTTGAGAGAGAGCTACTCATCCTTAGTGAGAAATCTTTGTAGCCTCTTCTCGTTCCCTTTCCCATTGTTATTCCTTGAGAGGAGATTTGTACCCAAACACAACCCTTACCTATTCAGAGTGTAGAGAGTGTTTTGGAGCTTGGGAAGTTTTGGGGATTTGCCATAAGAAGCCGGTGAGGCTTGGTGGATGCTATGGGCGATAGCAGGATTCGGGAAGCTAAAGAAGAAATAGGTTTGGCATAACCTCGTTGGAACAGGAAGCTTGGAGGGCTTAGGTACCTGGTAGATTAGGCTTGGAGGGTCTATTGCTGTCCTTGTATCCCAACTTTATTCTTTAGTGGATCATTTTACCGCTTGGAGGGCGGCGGAGAGGTTTTTCGCCAAGAACTTCGGTTTCCTCTTCGATAACACATCGTGTGTTGTCCTTGTGTTTGCATCTCTCTTTCCTTTATCTTTGTCATTTAATTTCTGTTATGGATGTGATTTTATTTGGCTTAGATAGTTTATCAATTATGTTTTAGGTTTTAGTTCATTCTTCGCACATTCATCGTTTGTGTTAAAGCTTGAATTGATAATTTATAAAGGGGGGGTCTAAATGTTCATAGTGTTTTATACGCTATTTGAACTTTCAATTGGTATCAGAGCAGGTACACTTGTTTTGGTTTCATTACCTAAGTGTGATCCTTGACCCCTTGTGTTTATTTGCCATGGATTGTGATTTGTATGCTTCCTTGGTTGTTGATGATTGTAGCATGCCACGTGTTTGTAAAAATGCCTCTATGAGTGATAATCCTCGTGATTGTGATGACATGTTACTTGAATTTATGGGTGTTGTTGGCAAACTCTTGAAGAAAGGAGCTAAGAAGTTTCAAAAGAATCTCAGCAAGTTCATTTGTGAAAAGGATGATTTGATTGTTAAGCTCAATGAATCTAACAAATTGGTTGAAAAATATAAGAAACTTGCTGAAATTTCTCTTAAAAAGCTAAAAGAGTTTGAATGTTTGAATATAGACTTGGATGCTAAACTTGTTTTGTCTAACAAACTTGTTGATGAGCTAAAATGTAAAAATTAATCTCTTAAGATGCATGCCAAGTGTTTGATTGCTAAACCTATTGCTAAAAAGGATGAAAATGTTTGTTGCAATCATGTTGTGGTACCCGATTCTGTGCCTATTGTGTGTTCTGCCTCAATGGACAAATTGGTGTACATTCCTCCTCCACATAAAAGAAATCAAAAGGTGGAGAGAAAGACTATTAAGCCAAAACCTCTATTTAGGTCTCAATATAAGGTTTTGAATGGATCTAAATTTGTTCCAACTTGCCACCATTGCGGTGTGATCGATTACATAAGACCTCAATGTCGTAAGTTGAAGAGAGAACAAAATCATGTTGCTAGATCCCTTCCCAAAAAGCCTAGTAGACCTAAACACATTGTTTGTCACAATTGTGGTGACTTTGGTCATCTAAGACCTCATTGCTCAAGTTTCATGCTCTTAAAAGAATTAAAAGAAACGAGAAACTTGAGCCTCTTGGAAGTTGTGCTAAAAATGGTAAACCGGATTTGAGTGAAAATAACATGTTGTTAAAGAAAGTGTTTAATGCTCTTAACTCCTTGTCTATGTGCATCTCCGGTTCTCATTCTTCCAACCCTCGTCTCACTTCTCTTGAGACACTTATTCCAAATAATCACTCCGTTTGGATGAGGAAGGGTTCCTATAGTTGAGCTTTTGCTCTTTTGGTCCTTGATCTAATTCTTTCGATCTTTGTTAGACCTTTCATGCATTTGTGCATCGTGCATCTCTTCATATGCATTGTTTTTGTTTTGATCTTACTTTTTTGTTTGAGTTTTCTGTGAGTAAAAATCCGCAACCATATAAAAAGTGAAAATTTCAAAAAGTTTGATCGTATATATTTGAGCACATATCTCATGTGAGTTTTTCCTTGTACCTTCGTACTTATGGCTTTGTGCATTTACGAGCTTAGCTTGTTCTTTATGCACTCATATCATTGTGGGAAAAATCTGGACATCTATGTGTGATTGTTGTAAATCGATCTTCAAGCTTGTCATGAATGATAAGTCAATAGTCATATTGGTTTTGATACATGTGTAGACTTGTGCCTATATCTCTTCCCACTCATTTTTTTTGTTTTTGCTTAAAGAGCTCAACCAATGTAAGTCTCAAAATGAAAAGAGATAATGAGCTGCAAAAGCCGTCGCACATACTAGTATTTGACTAGGTAAAAGGGAAAGCGACTTTTATGAAAATATATGGTGCCCAAAATGCCAAAGGCTTGTTCATCAAAGTGAAATATCAAAATTTCTAGCATCGGTCTCAAAATGAGATGTATTGATTCAAAATGATCAAATGTTGAGAATTGTAACGAAGCAAAATGAAAAGTTTCAAAAGTTATGTAATCATTTTCTTGTGGGAGGTCATATATGCATATTTCTATAATTGTGATAGACCACTTGTCTTAGCACTAGTTGTGTATGACTTGATTGAATTGATCATTGAAGCTTCACTCTAGATTAAGGACTATTCCACATTTGATACACACACACACACAACACACATGCCTAATGTTCAATGAATGCCTTATTCATTTGTTCGATTGTACTTGTTTTAAATGTGATGTGTGTGTGCTCATCTATATATGAATCAAGCCAAAAAGATTTTTGAGTGATTTATATGTTTTCGAAAGTTATTTTATGCTTTCTTGTTTTTAATTTTTGTTTAAAATGTATTTTTGTGCTTTTTTTCAAAAACTGGTTCAGAGGCAGTTTTCGCGAGAATCTCACGACTTAGAGCTTCCTGCGAAAACAGATTAAGGGTGAAATTTTTCTTTCAATTCACACAGAGACTATCGCGACTGTATCGCGACTGAATCACGACTAACAGTTTCTCGCAAAAGCTTGTGAGCTTCAGTGGCCCCTTTTTCGCGACTATATCGCGAGTGTCTCGCTATTGCCTAACTCGCGAAAATCGCGTGTTCTCAGTTTTATATAGCAGATGTGATAGATTTTCAAAATTACATCTTTTTCCTCGCACTGCTTGTTTCGAACCTTTCTCAACCCAAACCAGTTTTCAATCAAACCCATTCACTCTCAAGCACATTTTCTGCATTTATAACTTCAAGGTATGCTTTCTAAAACGTTTTCTTCATATTTTCCTGAGTTTATGCAAATTTTTAAGTTAGGGTTTTAAATTTTGGGGACTTTTTGAAAATGGGTTGGAACTCTTAATTTTGTGAGTTTTTTTTCAAAATTTTGTTTAGGCTTAGTCCCATTTGCTGTGTTTTGCATCTGTGTTGGCCCTTGGTGGCATATTAAGCATGTATTGAGGCAGATTTCACTTTGTTCATGCATTATTTATAGTTGAAGTGCATTGTTGCATGTGTAGTGTTTGACAGATTGTCCTAGTGACACTCTTGTGTTGAATTGGACTCAACTGAGTTCCAATGCATGGATTTTCTCATCATTAATCATCTGTAGCATGTTTTGGTCATAGTTTATGTGTTTGTACACATTTTCTCATATTTGTGCATCATTGCCATGCCATGCACACACTATGCACATTCTAGGCTTCGTTTAGGCACTCCCATTGCATCTCCTGCTGCACTCTCATGCATCAGCACATGCACAGCCTAGGCACACACATGCTCAGTCACTTAATTCATGCATTGTAATTATGTTTACATGTTTCAACACTTATAACATGTGTTTTTGAGTTTGCTATGCTCTGTTTTAAGTTGTCTTACTTCTGTTTTGAACTAACTTGAATCTAATCAAGCTTTGTGTTCTGTTTTCTGTTTCTATGCAATTTCTCCTTGTTCTCTGTTCTGTGTGTCTATGAACAGATGTCTCCACTTAAGGAGTTAGCTGTAAAAGGAGGAAGTAGCAAAGGGAAAGAGCACTCTGCTTCCAAGAAATCGTCAAAGCGTCCCCGCACAGACTCAGACAACTTCATCTCAGCTGATGCAGACATGGCTTACAATGACTTCTATAAACGAGCCATGATCATTATGGAACGAGTTGTGCAATTGGATATCCTTGCCAATACTTGTACCCCTGAAGTGTTCAAGGAAAGGACATGGGCTAAGCTGCTGAATCCGAGTGGAGTTGTGTACTCGAAAATCATCAGGGAACTTTTCTCAAATGCTTGTGTGGATGGAGACCACATATATTGCTGGGTGAGACACAAAGAATTTGTGATTACAAGAGACTCAATCCAGGAATTTCTTGAGGTTTGTCCTACTTCTTAGCCTATAAGTGTACAATACAATGATCGGTTGGAGTCTATTGAAGAAATGGTAACAGTTCTTGGTGGCACTCTTCAAAAGAAAAGGTCCATGAACACAATCCCATTTAATCTGGAGATGAGAACTCTAGTTTATGTGATGATCCACAACTTGTATCTGGTCACCAATTTGACTACATTGTCTGGTCCAAGAACAATCTTCTTGTACGATCTCTTCACTCACAAGGAGATTGATATATGTGGACATATCTTCTACCTCTTGACAAAGAGCATTGAGAAGCGGAACTCCAGAACTGTTCTGCCATTTCCCACTCTTTTCATGGGTCTTATTGCAAAAGAAAAGCTCAAATTTCCAAGTGGTCTCATCGTGGTACAACGAGATTATCCCATTAGTGCACACACAATGTCTCGAAGCTCAGCTCACATTTGAGGATCCAAAACCGGGGTGTCTCAAATACCGAGAGACCGTGTTGAAGAAGAGGGAGGAGATACAGAGGAGGAGATTGACAGATTTACTTCTGCACTAGAGTCTTCAGCTCAGCCACCATCTTCAGCACCAGTACGAGGACCAGACAGACTTGATCGCCTCCTAGCTAAAGTGGACCAGATGTTTGCCATGCTTGACTCCCATGTACAGCACACAGCCGACTAGTTTGCCCATATCCAGGGTTAGATCACAGCTCTATCCTCACAGATCGATGATTTGTCCATGGACCAGGGATCAAATTCAGAGTCCAACCAGTTCTAGCCTCTTTGGCTATTCTAGTCAAAAAGGGGGAGAAAATTTTGAGGGGGAGCTTGCACAGTTAAGGGGGAGCATAGCTTGCACAGTTAATGGGGAGCATAGCTTAGATTTTGGAAACACATAGGTTCTTTGCTTTACTGTTTTGTGCTGACTAGTTTACAGTTTTTATAACCGCTGGCTTTATTTTTTACATTGCTTTCTTTTAAAGCTTTTTATTCAGTGATATTATCCTTCAGTTTAATATTCTGTACTTGTGTTTATCCCAAAGCTTTGTAGCTTTTTCTTTGTATTTTTAAGATATTGCTAATATGTCTTAAGTACCTCACTCTTGTACGCTAGTAGGATTTTGTATCCTAGATGCAAATACTTCTTGTATTTTGCATTGGTCAAGTGTTGGACATGGAATTGATCCATGTGAATTGGTCTTTATTGCATTGCGTGTCTGGATGATTATTTGCTTTGCTAAATGTTCATTGTAGTCATTTTTTTGATTGTTTTGGTGTATGATCAAGTTGCTCACGTGTTTCACATGTTGTCTACTTGATCGCATTTTACTTGCTACATTATACTTGTCCTTTTATCACTTGATTTACCTTGAGGGTCTAATGTATTCTGTGCAAGTGTTTTAGGTTGCAGGTATTTTGTTTCAAGTGCATCACAGCTTCTAGATTTAGTGTGAGTGAGTTTTGCCATTGTTCCCAAACTCACGTTTATGTCTAGAGTCTGTTATAGGGTGTTTTGTCATGGAATAGCCAAAGGGAGAGATTGTAAAGTTGTGATTTATAACTATGTTTTATGTTGGCTTTATTCCATGACAAAAAGTGTTGTAACTGCTTTTATTTTGTTTCTTGTATTTTGTGGGATGTTATTGTATTGAGTTTTGTATTCGTTGGTGAAGACTCAAGATAAAAATGAAGAATCTGTGGATTTCGCGAGAAGTTCGCGAGAAGCTTTAAAATTTGGATTTTACACCATAATGTTTTGGGGGTATTTGGATTTTACACCATAACGTTTCAGAATTTGGATTTTAGCTCCTATATTTTAAGGGTATTTAGTTTGGGGGTGTTTGGATTTATACCCTAAAGTTTCATAATTTTGGGGTGTAAAATCCAGACACTCACAAAATTTACAGGATAAAATCCAAATTTCAAAACGTTAGGATGTAAAATCCAAACACCCCAAACTTCAAAGGGTAAAATCCAAATTCTAAAACTTTAGGGTGTAAAATCCAATCACCCCCAAACTTTAAGGGTGCAATTTGTAATTTATCTTTGTACTTATAAAGAGTTGCTTAGTGCATGTATTCCACATAACCCAACCCAAAACCTAAAAATTAAGTAGGATTATATAAATTATTAATAATTATGATATTTCTTTACTTTGTTTGAAGAAATAGATATAAATTAATAAGAATAAAATTGATGATTTAGTTTTTACTTTATTAAAGGGTCATAATCTCTTTTTTGCCCCTTTCAATTCTTCCATTTCGGTGGATTTGAAAGTGATGAGTTTTGAGAGAGAGACACCTTCCAAATCTCTTTAAATTATTTCTCCATAAAAAGTTTCTAATATATATATATACACACACACACACACACATACACTAAACTAATGCCCTTAGGGCATTTATTAACTTTTTCCTACGTCATAAAGTGTGTTTTACTAGTCTATAGACAAAAAAAAGTTCCTTTTTATAAAAGGAAAATTTGATTATTAATAAAAATGTAGATTATCGAAAGCCTTGTAGCTTAGCTGGTTAACACTTCTTTGTACAAGCTCAGCAGAGATGTACAAGGTTTAAATCTCTTCTCTCTGAATTATAAAAAATAAAAAATAGATAAGGAAAAGCTAGTAATTCATTGGACACACTCGAAGATAGCCCAAACCCATTAATGTCTTTAACCATGATTTAAAACATAAATCATAAATGAATATTGGGATATTCTCTCAACTATTGAATTATAAAAAATATATTAAAAAAAAAGAGAAGCAAAAACTAGTAATTCATTGTCTGCCAAAAAAAAGCCCCTAAATTCCATACCAAAATGTGATATGTAGGCAACATCCATTGTCTGCCCAAAAAGCTCCTACATTCCAACATAGGAGAAGACAATGCTTGGGTCATTGTGCCACATTTTGTTAGTAAAGATATGAAAAAAAATAAATAGATTCTGACTATACATTTTGGTATTCCATAGCAAATTTTATCCATACCGACCTGCACATAATTCCACTATTTTATTAGTTTTCTTACCCAAATTGATTGAACAACCCGTAATCCAGTTGTCTTACCCAAATTGATTAAACAACCCCTTATCCATTTATCTAGAGTCTCAAATCAAATCTCTCATGGTGGCCATACAAGGATTTCCCAATTCCCACAATACTACTATTTGTATTTATAGTGAAAAGTATTTTTTTAGGGGAGGGGGGTTGGGTTTCAACAAATTAGGGTATGAGTTGCTTTGTGGTATTCTTTGGAGTCTCAAATCAAACCTCTTGATAAATAAACTTTCTTACTTACCCCTTATTTTAATTATAAAATAAACCCGTTCTTTAACTAGAGTATAATTTAAAGAAGGTAGTTTTGAAAACTTGTAACTTTTTATTTGAAAGAAAATGCATTAAATGACGTTTTCGTAAAAATTTAAATATTTTAAACATGACTAACAATATGGATGAAGTACATATTTTATTTAAAAAAATACTTATAAACTAATGTGACAACAAATATGATTAGTGAACTTCAACAATATTATAATTTTCCTAATGTGAATTTTCCATACCTTTTCTATAAAAAAAATATAAATATATTCTATATCCATTGGTTGAAGGTCATAATTTACAAATCATAGTGTTGGGTCTGTGAATTTTTTAGTTGAAGAAATCTCTCAAGTTGGTTAAAGACGACAATGAGTAATGACTGTGAGTTACGTGGAGAAAAAAAGCATAATCATATTAATCCGATATTTTAAACTTCCATTTTAACTAAGTTTGGTAGTCTTACCTTCCAATTTTGAGATACTCTGAATTTGGACATTGTTATCTTTTTAGTATGAACACAACCTTTGGATTAATTATGGATTTCAAATAATAATTTTTGCATCATTAGCATATACAAATGTCAGCTCGTCCAAAACTTACCCTACCACCGCACACGCTTGGTGCAATGGTCGTTCGGGGGCCTTTTTCAGTTGCTAGGCCACGTGTGGTCCTTTGGAGGGGTGATCTTGATGGACCCGAGTTCCTTTTGGGGAGTTGCCTCCGGAACTCAACATTGGGCCACGTGGTCCAACGGCTACTGGCGTACTTTTAAGCCTACAAAGCCATTAAAACCAAAGTCTAAGAATCACAATAATGGTTGAATAAATCTGTAATACGCGTTTGATATGATAGCTTTGATTAGTAGTTGTAATAACAGTTGAAATAAAGTAGTATTTATTTAGAAGTAAAGTAATCATGTACTTAATGATGTAAATTTAAGGATATGGAAGCAAAGTCATTTATCTCTAATGGTTTGCGGCTCCAGCTGTGTAGCATCAGTGAGCTGATAGGATTTCAGCAGAATGCCAGTGGTTGAGGCTAGTTAAGCTTGCCCCTCTTATCATGCATTTAAATGAGTTTAAGTCTTGGTTAATGGTTGTAATAGTTGTAATAGTAGTTGGAATAAAGTAATATGTATTTAAATGTGAAGTAATCATGTATTCAATGAAGTAAATTTAAAGATATAGAGGCAGAGTCACTTATCTCTGATGGTTTGCAGTCTCAGCTGTGCAGCATTTGTGAGTTGATAGGATTCCAGCAGAATGACTCCAGCAGTAGAGCGGCAGTTTGCCATGATAACTTCAAGATTGAAGAAGAAAAATGGGTGCAACTAGAGGGAGATAGAGTATGCCCAGCTATGTGTAGGGGCTAGTTAAGCTTGTCCCTCTTATCATGCACTTAAACAGTTTTCCTCTTTGACAATGTTTTTTTAGTTATTATGAAGTTATGAATAGTGTTGCCTTCCATGAGAAGGGTTTTTGTATGGAGTATTTGTGCTTTCTAAAAAAAGGGCTTTATGTAAGAAGTAGTTGTGCCTTTTAAAAGAAGGCCTTTGATATGAGATCTTGGTGCCTTTTAGGAGAAGGGCTTTAGTAATAGAAGTTCATGCCTTCCATGAGAAGGGCTTTTAGTTTGAGTGTTTGATAATCTCTTGAGAAGTGTGGAGATGGTAAAAGATATAGATGTTTTGTGGGATGTAGTATTTGTAATAGGTATGATATATGGAAGTATGAGAAACATGGAGGTTAAAGATAGTAAAAATATGAGATTATAACCGCTAAAGAAGTTGTAAAGATTGCTTTTCAAGAGAAAAGATCTTGTAAGAGAAGAGCATGGAGATGTGTTTAGGTATATGGAGATAGGAGCAGTAAGATATGTGTATTTTTTGAATATGGAGAGTGAGATGATCAGTATAAGAGAGGTAATAGTGTTGTAGTGTGCTTAGTAAAGCTGCTGGGATTTGTTGTTGAGATTTTTTGCTGGAGGATGTATGAGGGCTTATGAGGGGCATTTATGGGTTAAGGGCTGAAGGGTTTAGTTCCTTATTTAGAAACTAAAAACCTAGAAGCTCAGAACTTCATTGAGAGCTTGAGAAGATAATTAGAGGGAGAGAGTAGAGAAGCTTATGAAAAAAGTTGTTCTTTCCCATTAGTTGTCCCTTGAGGTGTTGATGAAGGGTTCTTTTTAGCTGAGTTTAACGGGGTATTCTAGCAAATAATCTCAGCCAAAATCTATCCCAAATAGCAAAAAATCTTCAGAGAATCCATCTTAAGATTTGGCCAAAAATGGTATGTTTAGCTTTAAGGTATTCTTGCTGTTTTGGGTAAGAATTGTTGGGGAAAGAGTAGCAGAAAAGGAAAGTATTTTAGCAAGAGAAAGGTAGTTTCTTTAGTTGGTTTTGGTTTTAGCGAAATGAGGAAAAATCAGTAATGCTTAGGTTTTTGTGTCAGCTGTCACAGCTGTTTTGAAAAGGCTGTCATAGCTGTTCTGAAAAGGCTGTCCCAGCTGTCAGGAAAAGCTATGACAGCTATCATGAGATAGCTGTTACAACTGTCATAAGACAGCTACTGCTTTGGGCAGAAGCAAATGGGGTTAGATGAGTGATTTTTGATTGTTGGAAAGGACATTCAGCATTTATTTCTTGGATTTGGCTGAAAATGGTAAGATATCTTTGAAGGGTATCTTGCTATTTTAGGTATAATAGCTGGCTGCTGGGATTTCAGGATTAAATGGCTGATGATATCACTTCCAGCCATGTGTCAAGTGCTAAATACACTGCTGGGGTTCAGCTGGAAATGTTTCCTTTTTTGGGTGTTTGTGTTTTTGGTTCAAGGTTCCATTACAACGTGTTTCTAGAAAGTAATAGAAGGATTGGTTGAAAGTTAATGAAGCTTTAGAGATCTAGTTAAGGTCTCATTGTGCTGTGACATAGTCTTGGTGAGCAAGAAGAGTATTTAATGCTCTGCTCTAGCAGCTAGCAGAGAATTATATGGTCTGATTGTGCCAGACAGCAGCTGAGTATTAGAGATATCATGAATATTTTGTATATAGTTGGGGATTAAAGATAGCCAATCAGATTAGGCCATGTGTTTAAGTTGGATTTTAGCTGAAAGTAGCAATGTAGTTTATGTAGAATAATATAATGAAGTTTCTAAATTTGTATAGAAACAGCTGGAGATTGAATGAATAGTTATTTTCTCAGCAGTTAGATGGCTGGGGATATTGAGCATTTGTCACATGATGAATATTAAGTTTTAGGAAAAGAGCAATGAGGAATTTTATTATCCAAAGTGCTATGTGATAAGGGATGCTTACCATATGTTACCCGCTACACAGACTCGTCAGAGTTCAAGGAGTTGAAGAAGACACGCCAAGTAACATGTTTATTTTATCAATTTTAAACTGCTGGAGCTTTATTGAACATACCTTTTGGCCCTCCAAACCACGACTCCCAAAGTTTCCTCAAAGACTTATGAGCTTGGATCATAAGCCGAAGATGAGATGACATAACTCGGGTGTTGTCATTTTGTGTAAATATGGGCTCTTGTTGAAGAAGCCGCTTGCCATGAGTGTAAGAGAGGTAATATGGGTCGTGAGCTTTGATTCATTGCTTAAGCCCGATCCATATGTTGATGTTAATGATGTCGTGGGGTTATGATCCCAATTGACGAAGAGGAAATATGGACTATGCATTCGCCACTTGAAGTAAAGATCTTGCGGGCCATGTGAGCCCAATCCATATAGTTGAATGAGATATGAGCTTAGTTTGGGCTTTAAAGAAATTTACCCAAAAAATCAATAATATGTTGATGTGGCATGGGTTGCCAATGAAGTAATGCCATGTGGGCCGAAAAAAGAGTCCTCAACAATGGCAAGGGCTAGGGTTCAAGACTCTAGGAGGGAGCTTCACAAACATATACATTTTTTTTATACAAGATAGAAATTCTACTCTAACCTACCCTAGGTGTATATGTGTGTGACATATACAAATGCCAGCTCATCCAAAAATAATCTTACCCTACCACCGCACACCTTTGGTGCAATGGTCACTCTACAAGTATAAGTGTTTGTAGGGTGTGGGGGGTAAGGGCCGGGGTTCAAGTCTCTAGGAGGGAGCATCACACACATATACATTTAGAACTTTCACACCAGCTTATGCAAAATTTCATTTTTATCTATACTATTAATAGTAGGATTTCCTGTTTGGGTTTCAACATTTTGCATACTAAAAATAACCTCACACAAATTCTTAAACTCTCTAAAATACCTCTATCTTTTAGTTAAATAATTTTAAATTAAAAAACAAAAACTAGTTAAAAGAGTAATTTACTGTTCCTAAAATTTAGCCTTTTCTCTCTATCATTTCCATTCAGCCTAAAGCTTAGGACAATATTTCTATCTGTTTTTTAAACATTATTCCAAGTTATCTTACATTTTTCTTAAAAAAAAAAAACAAATAGTTATTTATATATCACTTTCAAATATTATAACATTAAACCAAAAAACAAATAAATAAAAAAGTGTATTATTACATGCGCAAAGCTCGTGTGATGAGTCTAGTTTTACTATAAGAACTTGCTTTTTCTTTCAATCAAAAAAAAAAAAAAAAAAAAAAAGGAAAAAAGAACGTGCTTTTTCTATATTACCTGACAACTTTTGAAAAAACATTCATATTGGATTATCTATTCTAAACTCAATTTCATTAAAATATCAATTTTTTGTTAAAAATTATTTTTCTCTCGTCATACACTACAACCATTGTTCACCATTTTCCTTCGCTCTCAGGATACATAGAAAAAGAATTAAAAGAAAAAACTAAAATTCTCATGAATAGAGCCAGTACAAAATTACTTTTTGGACAAAGTTTAGCTACAAAGTTGGTTATAGTCTAAGACTACAATCTTACTCAATATCATTTTATTAGAGGTGAATTTTGACAAATCCACCATTGTATTACATCTTCTTCTTATATTCTTCGTACTTGCAAAATTTCTAGAAAATAAAAGATCAATAGTTATGTCATCAATAAATTATTTAAATTGCAAGTTTTTGTAGTTTAAAATTATGCATAAAATATAAACTTATAGATCATATAGTAAATAATATCCGATTAACACAAAATTTAACATGTGTATTAAGAACGTAAAAAGCATGTAATTCAACGGTTAGATTTTTAAAATATGTAGTAATATTTATTTTATTAAGGTTATAACTTTAGGTTATAACTAGTTTTGTAGTTAAACTTTGCCCTTAATTTTTCATGGTTACTGTAGTTTTGGATGAGTTTTGCATAATTTTACATGAGAAATGTGGGTGGTTTTGGGATTGGTTGGGCAAAAGTTTACGGCTATTTGCACAAACTGATGCAAGTCCTCTAATTACTCTATTATTCTAAACTATTTTACAGGGTCATAATTACAAATTTACAATCAGGTTGCTGTTTTGAGTTTTGGCATATAACAGTGGTTGCATTCATCGTATCTGCTGTGAAGAGATAAGGCCTGGGAGGCCATATCACACCTGTATCCAACGGCTATAACCTAATGCCTAAAATAGTACATTTTTAAGCCATTAATTTCTTTCCAAATAAAGCTCTCTAAAACTTAGTATTAATGCCTAGCACACATAAATTGTTTTCTTTTACCATTTTCCTCTTAGCCATTTCGTGCTAGAGAGAAACATATCTCCAAAACATCTTTGACAGAGTGAGAGAAAAAGAGCTATGGCGATGCAGGGAAGTTCAAGGTTTGCAGTAGAATCTGGGGACGTAAGTTCTAAGTTTGATGATGATGGACAAAGGAAACGAACTGGTATATATATATATATATATATATATATATATATATAGATCTCTTTTACTTTTTCAATACATACAACTCTCAACATTTCATTCATTCAAACAACCCTAATATTTTTCTTGAGTTTCACTTCATTGATTTTTTTTTTTTGGGCATGGTTTTGAATCTTATGAAGGAACTTTGATGACTGCAAGTGCACATATCATAACAGCTGTTATTGGGTCTGGAGTATTGTCTCTGTCATGGGCTCTTGCACAATTGGGCTGGATTGCTGGGATTATTACTCTCTTGATCTTCTCTCTCATTACATTGTTTACTTCTGTTCTACTACCTGACAATTATAGGTTCCTAACCCCCTATTACTGGGAGAAGAAACTACAATTACATAGATGCTATAAAGAACAACTTAGGTAAGACGATTGCAAACTTTTTGTTGTTCATCAATAATTTATCTTATGCATCACATATATGCATTTTCCCTCTTACGTCTCAACCCCACAACTCGTGTGATGTGAGAGGGAAAATGACAAATATGTAGCTTGAGAGGAAGATTGTATGCTTTCTCAATGTTATGAGATACTTATAAATTGGATGCGTATATTTTCATTTATTTTTTGGGAGTGTGTATAAAACTACATAAAACAATTTATGTGATATAAGTTTAACGCTTTTTGGATATTGGTGTTGTGGCTGAGTCAAAACACATTTTTTGACAAGAAGATTAGGACATAAATTGAAACTTGAAACTGGCTCATTTTCCCATTGATCTTGATCGGATAGGGATGCCTTTGTGTTCAAAATTGCTTATTGCAAGGGGGTCTTATATCTTTGAAACTAATTCTCTCTCTCTCTCTCTCTCTCTCTCTCTCTCTCTCTCTCTCTCTCTCTCTCTCCAGGAGGAATCAATTACAAGCTTTGTGGGGTAGCTCAATATTCGAATCTTGTAGGAACATGTATTGGATACACAATTATTGTCGCTATTAGCATGGCATAAGCTATCTAGAATCTTACAAAAACTTGCTTAAATCCTTGGTTCGTTTGAATTGAGAGGGAGGGAGGAGGAGTAGAGTATAGTTTGCCCAAAATTAGCATATTTTCAACCAAATCTACTCTACTCTACTCCCCTTCACTCCTCCCTCAATCCAAACAGGTCCTTAATTAGTAATTTATTTTTCATGTTTAGGCTATTGAAATATTCTTTTTTTTTTCTTACCTTCTTTTTATTATTATCATGATACTTTTATTATTTATTTATTTTTTGAAGAAAATGTCCTCCATTTAGAACCTAGAAATCTTTTCTTTGGGAAAATCTGTACAATCAAAATGAATTGCATGAAACTCTAATTATAAAACACACATATGCTCATTCATATTTATGTAAACTTTGCTATATTGCTCAAAGAGGAGAGTGAAGATTTTTACATTTTGATACAAGTTTTATATTAAAACAATGAATTTAATTTAGATATATATATATATATATGTGTGTGTGTGTGTGTGTATTAGGACATATGTGAATCATGTTAGAAACATATGTCAATATAGAATTGGCTAATCCATTGACAAAACGCACTTTACTTGTAATTGGGTAAATCTAGGATGTGTTTAATACTTTAAGGAACAAAGTTTCAAGTTCAAGTGTTAAAACCATGCAAATTTGTCCAAGAATCAAGTGAAGAAGTTCTGGATTTTAAAGCTTGATAGCTAGCTTGATAAATCGTATTTATCGAGGTTTAAAAGGCAACTTTTGCTCGATACTTGACAGCTGCTCGATAGATACCCTATCTATCGAGATTTATGAAAATCAGTTTTTTCGATCTGATTTCACTCCAATCCGTGTGTACATGTTTAGGTTTTCTTTTCTCACAATCCTAAACATATATAAAGATTATTTTAAGGGCCGTCAAAGGTTGCGCAAGTGTGAAGCAAAATTTTGTTCATGCAAATTGTGACCGGAGACAAAATTTGTCCTAGTTCATCTTTCTCTTGAAGAAGCTGCTGTGTTTGTACGCCATTGGGTTTTGTGACCAAGGAGTTTCATGATCTTCATCGTATTGATGAACTGAAAAACTTTGCAACCAACATCTTTTTTAAGTTGGTGAGTAAGCCGCGTACTGGGATCCGTGCATTGATTGGTTAGTCTCGTACTTGGAGCCGTGCATTGAAAATGAGAGATTGTCGTTACAGAACAAGTCCAATTGGGTATTGAGGTAAGAGTTCAACTGTAGGTTGGTATAAGGCACTAAGATTCTTTTTACTTGTAACTGCTTATTGTGATAATAGTGAATTCTCAGGAGTGGTGACCTTAAATTCACTCGGTAGGGTTTTGCTTCAGTGGTTTTCCCCATACGTAAACAAATTACCGTGTCAACTTTATTTTCCACTGCATATTTACTTAGTTGGTGATTTTTTTGTGCTACCACGCGTTTTGCATGTTAATTGATTTAATAAATTAACTTGGCTAAATCAATTGGTTAATTTATAACAAGGGATCAATACGTTCTTGGCCTATCAAGTGGTATCAGAGTAGACACACTCTGATTAGGGTTAATCTTTGTTGTGAGATCCATTGACTCCTGTTGTCATGGATAGAGGGCAATCATTGATTATACCTCTTTTATTTGATGACACTAACTATGCTTACTAGAAAGTACGCATGAGAGCTTTATTACAGTCATTAGCTGAAAAGGTGTGGCAAACTGTGGAGATAGGCTGGACTAAGCCAAAGGAAGCATCGGCCGATTGGGATGATGCTAAGATCAAGGCAGCTAACTTCAGCAGTAGGGTATTGAATGTGTTATTTAGTGCGGTCACGAATGAGGAGTTTAAGAATATATCCTCTACCGAAATTGCAAAGGAAGCATGGACCATTCTCTAGACAACCTATGAGGGAACTAAGGCTGTCAAGGATTTGAAGCTTCAGAGGCTCACTACAAGCTTCGAGGAGATCAAGATGGAGGCGGATGATTCAGAAAGGTGCTCAAATCTCTGCCCAAGAGATTTCATGCCAAGATTACCGTGACTGAGGAATTAAAGGATATTGACAAAGTTCCTTTGACAGAGCTAGTTAGCAACCTATAGACCTATGAGTTGGATTTGACAAGGATTGAGAAATCTAGTAAGGGCAAGAGCATGGCATTGAAGGCCAAGAGCAATGACACTGATGAGTCTTTAGATGACGAAGATTCTAAAATGAAATCCTATGACATAAGGCAGTTCAAAAAGTTTATGAAGAATGCCAATGTTAAAGGATTTGACAAAGGCCGTAAGCAGTCTAGTTCATCACAGTTCAAGAGCCAAGACAAAGGGAAGAAGGATGTTAAGGATGGTGGTTAGTACACCATTCCCTCAGGACCCAAGTGTTTCGAGTGTCAAGGCTTTGGACACATACAACAAGAGTGCCTTACGTATCTCAAGACCATTGGAAAAAGCAAGGCACTTGCTGCTACATTGAGCGACACCGAACCTGAGGATGATTCGTATAATGAGGATGATAGAATCTTGAATGCCTTCACTACCACTATAAATCCTATTGAGGGGATTATTGAAGATGTGGATGAAGAAGTGGACTTGGTGAAGTCTAAGTTTGAAAAGATGGATGAGCAAGATGATATCCACACAGCCTATGCAAAATTATACAAAGTCTCCAAAAAGCATGAGAAATTGTATAGGTTGGCCACCAAGAAGCTCAGTGATGTGGAGCTTAAGCGAGAAGAAATCTCCACAAAGTTTGATGAAGCTAATCAAACCATTGGAGCATTGAGATTTGAGAATAATTTCTTAGTTGAGAAGGCCAAGAAGCTTGAAGCGGAGCTGTTTCAAGTTAGAGCTCAGCTGGAGAGGACTTCAAGTGCAAAGCTTGATGGGATGCTCAATTTATAGAAATTTGCTTCTAATCGAATCGGTTTAGGGTATGATTTCTCTTCTCCTAATATTACTTCCTCTAGTTCTACTGTTTTTGTTTCTCTTGCTAATAATGTTGAATCCGAGAACACTGACGTCAAAACTGTTTTAGCTAGTGAGAACATAGACAAGGGTAAATTTATTTTAGGAGCACCCCCTAAACTTTATAAGAAAGAGACTAAAAACCTTAGGTCTAAGAAGGGTAATACTCAAAAGTCTAAATAGATGAAGCAGCATCTCTGTCATCACTATGGAGCAATTGGACATACTCGACCTACTTTCTATAAGTGGCTAGCCACTCAACAGAGCAACAGTATGATCTCATCTAGAAACCAGAATCAGTTTCCATCCTCTTTTTCTCCTCTTGGAGATCTACTCAAAGCCCTCATGTTCCTTTCAAACTTGAACGGTTTCAATTCTTCTCCCTCACTGCCGGATCAAGGGTTTGTCAAACAGAAAGGTTCTTCCAAGGTGTGGAAGGAAAAAGGCTAGAAGTGATTTTGCCACTTTTCTCTCTCTCCTTCTATCTTTTCTTGTAATACTTGTGTGTTTTGCTTTCTTGTTTTGAGTCAGTCTAGTTTTATGCTTTGCTTTTTTTAACATGTTTTTGTTTGTTTGTTTTCAGTTTTACTTTATTTTGTTTTTCATAAAATAAAATAAAAATTGAAAAATCAGAAACATACAAAAACAATGTATGTTTGTATACATTGGTACTTGTGTACCCTGAATGGCCATTGAAACAAAGTTTTCAGACTTTATATCTTTTGTAGCTTAGATAAGCATCTCCATGCACAACTAAGCAAGTGAACTTTATGGCTTTGTTTGTGATGAGTAAGATTAAGTAATCTCTTGTACTTAACACTTGAATCACTTTTCTTGACGGGAAGGACAATAAAATCTTAAAAGAAAGGCATAAATAACCATCTCACCACTGTTGTCCGCCAATCGTGAAATGACAACTGTATGCTTCGACATAGGAAAAGTGCAATATCAAAAGCTTAACATTATTAGGTATTTCTTTTCTCTCTTTTATATGCTCATGCATGATATGCTTAATAAAATAAAATATGCAAAGAAAAATTAAAGCAAAAAGAAACAAAATGCTTTAAATATAATTGCAAGCATGTCTTTTAGGAGATGTTGGAGTTATAGGATATATCTCAAAGGTGATTGTCCTTATTAAGCAGTTATGATTGTGTGTTAGTTAAAGTGTTTTTATTATATCTCAAATTGTCATAACACGTAGACACTCATGCAATCTTACGATATTTTTCACACACAACATGCAATTTTCTTTGGCCATCAGAAGGAATACACATGTTAATGTATGCTCACTAAACTGTCTTGACTTGTTTTTGAAATATAAAATTGGTTAGACATGTTTAGTGTGTGTGTGTGTGTGTGTGTGTGTGTGTGTGTATGTGTGTTTTGGATCTAAATGCTTGACATTTTTTTGTTGAGAGATATTTTTAAGAGCTTAAAATGTTGTTTGGATCTTTGGTTGAGTAGCATGCTTGATTGCATTCATATCTGTGTTTTTCTCTTTCTTGAAAAAATATTTTTAAGCAATCTCGATAGCTTCTTGATACTTCTCGAGAGCCAGGCTATCTATCGAGCCTCTTGAGCTTCCTTTCTCGATAGTTGTTATTGATATTTCGATCCATTGAAGTTTTCCAGATTTTATCTCGATAGCTGCTTGACAGCTTCTTAATCCATCAAGGAAGTTTCTGTATGCTCGATAGATTCTCGATAGCTTCTTGATCCATCGAGGTTTCTTTGCTGTGGACACCTCTCGATAGCTTCTTGATAGCATGTTTTGTCACATTTTAATTCTCAACACCTCTCGATACCTGCCGATCCATCGAGCTGCGTATGTTTCTATATATAGGATCAGTGTGATATTTCTTTACTTTTTCTCCGATCTCTCTCGATAGAAACTCACTTCTTTCTCTCCCAAACACCTCAAACTCAACCTCTTCATATTCCCCACTTGATCTTCAGCCCAAATCAAGTTTTCTTCATCTGGTATGATCTTATTTCTCTCTTGTATCATGCATTTCATTCATTTTGACCTAAGTTTTGGGTTTTTAAAAAGCTTTTGGGGTTTTTCAAAATTGATGAGGTTTTTGCAAAATTTTTGGATTAGGTTTTACTTAAATGATCATGTATGCTCATGTGTATCACATTTGCATTTTCACAATGGTTCATCCATTTTTGATGTTTGTACTATATATTGAAATGATGTGTGCTGGTAGGTTTGGATTGGGCTGAGCCTATGATGCTTTTAAGTTTGCATGTTATATGTTCATGCATTTTTCATGCATACGTACCTTCATTTATCTCTGTTTAATACTAAATGTGTTTGGTACTTTTCTACGTGTTTTTCTCTCTCTCTCTCTCTCTCTCTCTCTCTCATTAGTTGCTCTATGGCACCTAAACAAAAACCTGCTCTGTCTCAAAACCTTCTTCGTTCCAGGGCATCTTATTTTGATTCTACCCCTTCACATGTTAGGTTCCGTGATGATAAAGCCTGTAAGGGCTTTTCGGAGAACTTTTCCCGACGCGGCATTCATTCGAAACGCCAAGTCGTTTAATCGGACTTTTTCGATACTGACCTTCTGATTGTCATTTACAGTAGGGGGTTGGGAGGCACTTTGTGGCATCCCGGTCACTTGTCCTTTTGTGATCATACAAGAATTTTACTCCAATATGCATGGGTTTGACTATTCTGTACCTCATTTCTTCACTCGCGTTCAGGGTAAACGCATTGTAGTCACTTCGAATCTTATATTCTAGGTATTACACGTACCTAGGGTAGCGCATCTTGACTACCTCGGCTGTGATCGTATTAAGACTGTGTCTAAAGACGAACTTATGTCTCTATTTTGTGAGATACCTTCATCTTAAGGTGGTCGTCAAAACACCCCTTGCTCCACCTATGCTAAAGGTCCAAGGTTCTTGAACATGGTGATGACATTCGTTCTCCATTCATTGTCTCACTATAACTCTATCACAGAGATATTATAGGGATACGCAACCATAGTGATGACATTCGTTCTCCATCCACTGTCTCCATCCTTATCGATTTCTATAGGGATACGTGACCCGTGATAAGCTTATCTTTCCTTCGACTATCACGCGGATCATTCACAATTTTTCTGTCTCCTATCCCAGTCTGATCACTTCTTCGTCATGGTCGCCATTGACACTACTACCGTTAGATGAAGTGAGGCCTAGCTTCGACTGAGGCAGCCACGGACCAAGATGGAGACTCTTTTGGCTTCTTCAGCTCCATCCACATTTGCTCCTTCTTCTTCCGTGGATGGTGTGACCCACGATGCGATCATGGCTTCGGCTTCTTCTACTCCATCCACATTTGCTCCTTCTTCTTCCACGTATGGTGTGACCCTTGAAGCGATCATGGCACAGATTTAGTGCATAGATGCTCGCCTTGACACTCTCAGTGATGAGTTGTGTCATTCGTATTGCACGATGACAGGCTCACTTTGGTGGCTTCGTAGAGTCTCGATCTCCTTCTCCAAAGGCATCTAAGGACGAGGATGATGATGGTGACTCTGACGGTGGTGATGCTGAGGATGCTAGCTCTTCCAGTGACGATGAGATGACTGCTTGAGTTACTTACTCTTTGTCATTCGTGACAAAAAGTGGGAGTAATTTTGGGATGAGAGTAGTCATGTATTTAGGGTAAGAGTTAGCATAAGACTTTTTGGTGATAGGGGGAGTGTTTATATTTTGAGGGATGTAGTGAGCTTATTATGTGTCAGTTCGTTTAGACCCCTTAAACCCAACAGATTAACCTAGAGAATTATCCAAGTGATTAACTTAGGTAATTTAAACAGAACTAGGTTAACACATGTATAATGAAAAACAATAAAGCAGCGAAAAATAAAGAATACAAAGATCTGATGACCCAGGAAAACCAAACCGGTAAAAAATCTGGGGAGGATTTAACCTAGCTATCCTTAAGGTAAACCGAATTCACTATGAAAGAATTGAAGTTTACACAATAAGACTTAGACCACTAACATCCTATTGCTACCCAAGTGTAGGAAACTTACTACCACGACCCCATGATAGCTCCGAGATCCACGAACTCCTTCTTTCTTGAATTCTTCAGCAATCCACAAGCGCACCTACTTGTATTTCTTGAAGATCTTTGATTCTGTAACTGTATGATTTACCAAGCTCTTGACATGAGTCTTGAGTTTGTAAACCCTAAGTGTATGTGAAGGCAAATACCTCTAGATCTCACAATGAGATTCACAAACACAGCAAAACAGAACTCTAAAAACGAGGTTAGGGTTTTTCCTTATATACTTAGGGCAAAACATAAAACCCTATACATTAAATAGGCTAGGGTTGAGTTGGAAAATTCTGCAGAAAAACAATCTGCACGACTTTCGATCGATCGAGTCTAATTTTCGATCGATCGAGTCAGGCAGAAAGTGCACAGTGAATTCTGCATAAAACTCGATTCCAACTTTACATTAAGAGCCATACTTTGAGCAAGTCTAACACACAACTAAAAGAACGTTTTGATCATGGTTTGCCAACATTACAAATTGAAGTTCTAATACATTAGTTCCTAATTCTTAGAACCTAACATTATGTATTTTCTTTTCTTTCTTTTACTTTACCTCATGTTACCGGTCTTGTGACCATTTGAGATACATTGTGCTTATCTTTTGATATATATATATATATGTGGATGTTTGTTTATTCACCTATCTTTTCACGTGTTGTTTCTTTTCTCTCTTTATACACATGCTTCTTATTTATTGTATGCAATATTTTAATTTCTGTTTCACACTAAGATGCGATGATGAGTTTTGTTTAAAATGTTTCAGAAATACACGTTGTTAAAGTCTTTCTTGTCATGAACTCTCTTCTTGCAAAGTTTTTCAAGAGTTTGTATTAGGATAGATTTTATTGTATTCAACAAGTGAGTATGAGTTGAGTGTTTTATGACTTCTCTCATATGTTCATTTGTTTGTTGTAGTTTTGTCATGGATTGCCAATGTAAATCATGTCAGGAACATATGTCAATATAGAATTGGCTAATCCTTTGACAAAACACACTTTACTTGTAATTGGGTAGATCTCAGATGTGTTTAATGCTTCAAGGAATAAGGTTTCAAGTTCAAGTGTTAAAGCCATGTAAGCCTGTCCAAGAATTAAGTGAAGAAGTGTTGGATTTTAAAGCTTGACAACTAGCTCGACATATAGCATCTATCGAGGTTTAAAAGACAGCTTTTTCCCAATGCTCGACAGCAGCTCGATAGATACCCTATTTATCGAGATTTATGAAAATTAATTTTTCAGATCTGATTTCACTTCAATCCGTGTGCACATGTTTAGATTTTCTTTTCTCACAACCCTAAATATATATAAGGATTATTTTAAGGGCCGTCAAAGGTTGTGCAAGTGTGAAGCAAAGTTTTGTTCATGCATTTGCTTATGATCGAACCGGTTTAGGGTATGATTTCTCTTCTCCTAATATTGCTTCCTTTAGTACTACTATTTTTTTTCCTCCTGCTAATAATGTTCAATTTGGGAACACTGATGTCAAAACTGTTTTAGCTAGTGAGAATATAGACAAGGGTAAATATATCTTAGGAGCACCCCATAAACTTGTTAAGAAAGAGACCAAAAACCCTAGGGTTAAGAAGGGAAATGATCAAAAGCCTAAACAGAAGAAGCATCATCTCTGTCATCACTGTAGAGCAGCTAGACACACTCAACCTAATTGCTAAAAGTGGTTGGCCACTCAACAGAGCAACAGTATGTTCTCATTGGGATACCATAATCAATTTCCATCCTCCTTTGCTCCTCTTGGAGATCTACTCAAAGCCCTCATGTTCCTTTCGAACTTGAATGGTTTCAATTCTTCCCCCTTACCGCCGGATCAGGGGTTTGCTAAATGGAAAGGTTCTTCCAAGGTGTGGAGGGAAAAAGGCTCTAAGTGATTCAATCACTTTTCTCTCTCCTTCTCTCTAGTTTTTGTTTTCCATTACTTGTGTGTTTTGCTTTCTTGTTTCTGAGTAAGTCTAGTTTTATGCTTTGCTTTGTTTAACACGTTTTTGTTTGTTTCTTTTCAATTTTGTTTTATTTTGTTTTTCATAAAATTAAAAAAATTGAAAAATACAAAAAAGTGTGTGTTTGTGTACATTGGTACTTGTGTACCTCGAATGGCCATTGAAACAAAGTTTTCTAAACTTTGTATCTTTTGTAACTTAGATGCGCATCTCTATGCACAACTAAGCAAGTGAGTTTTGTGACTCGTGTTTGTGATGAGTAAGGTTAGGTAATTTATTGTACTTAACACCCGTATCACTCTTTTTGACGGGAAGGACTAAAAAATTCTAAGAGATATGCATAAATAACCATCTCACCACTGTTGCCCGCCAATCATGAAATGACATCCATATGCTTCGACATAGTAAAAGTGCAATGTCAAAAGTTTAACATAATTTGGTATTTCTTTTTTTTCTTTTATATACCCATGCATGATATGCTTAATAAAAGAAAATATGCAAAGAAAAATTAAAGCAAAAAGAAACAAAATGCTTTAAATTTGATTACAAGCGTGTTTTAAGGAGATGTGGGAGTTATAGAATGTACTTCGAAGGGGATAGTCCCCATTAAGCAGTTATAATTGTATGTGAGTTAAAATGATTTTCTCACATCTCAAATCATCATAACATGTTGACACTTATGAAATCTTCCGATGTTTTTCTCACACAACACGCAAATTCTTTGCTACTTTTGATACATGTGCAGGTACAATGTGATTTGGCCATCACAAGGAATATATGTGTTAATGTATGCTCACTAAACTGTCTTGACTTATTTTTGAAATATAAAATTTGTTAGATTTGTTTATTGTGTGTGTGTGTGTGTGTGTGTTGGATCTAAATGCTGAACATTTTTCTGTTGGGAGATGATTTTGAGAGCTTAAAAAGTTGTTTGGATCTTTAGTTGAGTAGCATGTTTGATTGCATTCATGTCTGTGTTTTTCTCTTCTTGACAAACTGTTTTTAAGCAATCTTGACAGTTTCTCGATACCTCTCGATAGCTAAACTATCTATTGAGCTCTTCAGCTTCTTTTTATCGCATTCTTGATAGCTACTCGATCTATCGAGAAACTTTCTGGATGCTCGATAACTTTTTTATCCATCGAGCCCATTTTGTTGTGGACACCTCTAGATAGCTTCTCGACAGCTGTATTTGGAGAACTTTAAAGCTCGACACCTCTCAATACCTCTCTATCTGTCAAGAAACTGGCTTTTCAATATATAGGGTCCGCGCAATTTCTATCTCATTTCTCCTCAATCTCTCTTGATAGAAAAGGTTCTTTCCCTCTCCCAAACACCTCAAACTCAATATTTTCATCTTCCCTGCTTAATCTTTGGTCTCAAGACCACTTTCTTCTGTTGGTTTGATGCTTTCTCACTCATTAATCATGCATTTCATATCCTATGACCTAACTTTTGGGGTTTTTGAATATTTTTGAAAATTTTCAAAATTGTTGAGGTTTTTGCTAAAGTTTTGGGATGGGTTTTTGTTTAAATGATTTAATGTCTTCATGCATTGCGTCACATTTGCATTTTAATTATATTTTCACGCATTATAGATGTGTGCTATATATGTTGAACTGTTGTGTGTTGTTAGGCTTAGATTGGGCTAAGCCTAAGATATTTTTTTTATTGCATATCACATGCTCATGCATTTTAATACATACGTATCTTCAATTCTTTATATTCTTATATATTAATTTGTGTTGGTGCTTTTCTACTTCTCTCTCTCTCTCTCTCTCTCTCTCTCTTTTTTTCTTGCGTTAGTCTGCTCTATGGCACCCAAACGCAAATCTACTCTATCTCAGAACTCTCTTCGTTCTGAGGCATCTTCTTCTTCCCTCGCTGATGCTACTCCTTCTCAAGTACGGTTCCGTGACGATAAAGCCTGAAAGGACTTTTTGGAAAACTTCTCACGACGAGGCATTCATTCGGAACGCCAAGCCATCCTATTGGATTTTTCCGATACTGATCTTCCCATTGTTATCTACAGTTGGGGTTAGGAGTCACTATGTGGCGTCCTGGTCATATGCCTTTCCGTGATCATACAGGAGTTTTCCTCCAACATGTACGGATTTGATACTTCTGTACCTCATTTTGTCACTTGAGTTTGAGGTATGCGCATCGTAGTCACTCCGGATCTTATATTCGAGGTGCTACACGTTCTTAGGGTAGCGCATCCTGACTACCCTGGTTACGATTGTCTGAGGACTGTATCCAAAGATGAACTCATGTCTCTAATTTGTGAGACACTATCTTCATGGGGTAATCGTTAAAACACCCAATGCTTGACCTTTGCTAAAGGACCGAGATTCCTTAACATGGTGATGACATTCATTCTCCATCTATTGTCTCATTATAACACTATCACAGAGCCATGTGCTCGATTTTTATTGTCCCTCTTAGAGGACATTTCTATCGACTTCCATTCTCTCTTCATCCTATCCCTTATAGATGTCTATAGGGATACGGTTACCCGTGATAAGCTCATTTTTCCTTTGCCTATCATGCTGATCGTTCACCATTTTTCCATCTCCTATCTCGAGTCATGAAGTGATGCTCAGCTTCGCCCAATGCAAATGCAGATCGAGACGGCAACGCCTTCGGCTTCTTTAGCTCCGTCCACATCCGCTCCTTCTTCTTCTGTGGGTGGAGTGACTCTTGATGCGATCATGGCGTAGCTTCAGCTCATGGATGCTCGCCTTGACACTCTCAGTGGTGAGTTGTGTCAGGTGAACACCTGTGTCGGCCGTATTGCTCGATGGCAGGCTCGCCTTGGTGGCTTCATCTAGTCTCCCTCTCCTTCTCCAGAGGCTTCTAAGGACGAGGACTACAATAGTGACTTTGATGATGATGGTGATGAGGACAATAGTGCTAGCTCACCCTGTGATGATGAGATGTCTATTTGATTTACTTACCCTTTGTCACTCGTGACAAAAAGGGAGAGTAGTTTTGGATATGAGAGTAGTCATATACATAAGAGGAGAGTTAGCATAGGAGATTTTTGTTAGGGGAAGTGTCTATATTTTGTGGAATGTAGTGAGGTTTTTATGTATTTTCCTTTCTTTCTTTTACATTTACCTCATGTATATTGGTCTTGTGACCATTTGACATATATTGTACTTATCTTTTGATATGCACATGTTGATGTATGTTATTCACCTATCTTTACATGTGTTGTTTATTTTCTCTCTTTATGCATATGCTTCTTATATCTTGTATGCAATCTTTTATTTCTATTTCACACTAAGATGCCTTGATGAGTTTTGTTTAAAGTGTTTCAAAAATACAGGTTGTCAAAGTCTTCTTGCCATGAACTCTCTTATTGCAAAAATTTTTAAGAGTTTATGTTAGGATAAATTTTATTGTATTCAACAAGTGAGTATGAGTTGAGTGATTTATGACTTCTCTCATATGTTCATTTGTTTGCTGTGGTTTTGTCACGGATTTCCAAAGGGGGAGATTGTTAGGACATATGTGATTTATGTTAGGAACATATGTCGTTATAGAATTGGCTAATCCTTTGACAAAACACACTTTACTTGTAATTGGGTAGATCTAGGATGTGTTTAATGCTTCAAGGAACAAGGTTTCAAGTTCAAGTGTTAAAGCCATGCAAGTCTGTCCAAGAATCAAGTGAAGAAGTGTAGGATTTTATAGCTTGATAGCTAGTATCTATCGACGCTTAAAAAGCTGTTTCAGCCCGAGGCTTAAAAAGTTGTTTCAGCCCGAGGCTCAATAGCTGCTTGATAGATAGGGTATCTGTTGAGATTTATGAAAATCAGTTTTTCAGATTTGATTTCACTCTAATCCATGAATGCATGTTTGGGCTTTCTTTTCTCACAACCCTAAACATATATAAGGATTGTTTTAAGGGCCGTCGCAGCTGATGCAACAAAATGCAAAAAGTTTTTCACAAGCTTATTGTGAACTGGAGACATGCCCTAGTTCATCTTTCTATTCAAGAAGCTACTCTGTTTGTACATCGCAGTATTTTGAAACCAAGGAGTTTTGTGATCTTCATCGTGTGATGAACTAGGAACTTTGTAGCCAACGTTCCTTTTTAAGTTGGTGATTAAGTCGTGTACTGGGATTTGCGCATCTATTGGTTAGTCACATATTGGGAGCCATGCATTAAAAGGAGAAATTGTCACTACAAAATAAGTCCAATTGGGTATTGGGGTAAGGGTTTAATTGTAGATTGGTATAAGGTACTGTGATTCTTTTACTTGTAACCGCTTGTTGTGATAATAATGGATTCTCGAGAGTGGTGACCTTAAAATCACCCAGTGGGGTTTTTGCCGTGTAGGTTTTTCCCATTCGTAAATAAATCATTGTGTCCATTTATTTTCCACCGCTTATTTAGTTATTTGGTGATTTGTTTGTGCTGCCACGTAAATTGTATGTTAATCTGATTAATTAAGTAACTTGGCTAATTAATTGGTTAATTCATCACAAGGAGTCAATACATTCTTGGCATATTAGGCCATAGAATCAGGCCAATTCGACATAGAATACAGGCCAGGAGTTGTAGCCAAAGCCCAGATCTTAGAGGATTTCATTGCGGAATTCACCTACGTCTAGGACGAAGAAGAGCCTCTCAAGAGAACATGGACGACTCAAACGGACTGTTCTACCACCAGAAAGGCCAAAGGAGTTGGAGTGGTTCTCATATCACCAGAAGGGGAATTCGTGAAGTACGCAGTTAGGCTGCAGTTTCCAACAACAAATAACGAAGCCAAATAAGAAGCTTTACTAAAAGGCTTAAAACTGGTAAGTGTGTTAGCTGCAAAATTTGTGACTGTCCAAGCAGATTCCTAGCTCTTGATTGGTCAAGTGAAGGGAGACTATGAAGAAAAGGAAGAGAGGATGAAGAAGTACCTAAAGCTCGTCCAACAATTCTTGCCATACTTCGTCGACATCGACTTCCAGCAGATTTCCAGTGCGAAGAACATGGAGGTAGACTTCTTCGCAAGGTTAGCTTCGTTAGATGAATAAGAATTAGCTCCTGAGCTATGTATGGAGATACAGGAACAACCTAGCACAGAAGGTGGACTGGTGTTAGCAGTACAAAAGCAGGATGGTTGGAAGACCCCCATCATCCATTTCCTAAAAGAAGGACAACTTTCAGAAGATAGGTTGAAGGCACAGAAGGTATAAATAAGAGTTACATGCTTTGTTATCATTGACGATGTTTTGTATAGATAAGGACATTCCCTCCCATACCTGCGATGCACTAACCCAGTAGAGTCCAAATATGTTCTACTAGAGATACACGAAGGAATTTGTGGAAACCACGTAGGAGCAAGATCCCTAGTAGGAAAAACACTCAGAGCTGGCTACTACTAGTCAATGCTACAGAAAGACGCACATGATCTCATCAAGGCATGTGATAGATGCCAACGCTTTGCCAACTTCTAGACATGACCAGGAGAAGTAACCACGCCTTGGCCTTTTGCTTAATGGGGGATTGACATCATGGGCCCATTCCTAACAGGAAATGTTAGATTTCTGGTTGTCGCAATTGGCTACTTTACCAAGTGGGTGGAAGCTGAACCATTAGTAACAATCATAGAAGCAAAAATTAGAAACTTCGTATGAAAGAATATAGTCTGCAAGTTCGGGATTCCTAATATGATCATATCAGATAATAGAAAACAGTTTGAAAATCCAAAGTTTCGAAAATTTGGCCAAGATCTAGGAATCAAAAACCATCACTCTTCTTCGAGACATCCTCAAGCAAATGGTCAAACTGAAGTGACGAACCGGAGCTTGTTAAAATTTATCAAAACTCGTCTTGAGGGGTAAAGGGTACTTGGCTTGAAGAGTTACCAAACATCCTATGGGCGTATAGGATGATGACGCAGGTGCCAACGGGAGAAACATCGTTCATGCTAAATTTTGGCTCTAAGGACCTCATACCAGTGGAAGTAGAGCTGACAAGCATTTGGGTAAAGACCTTTGAAGAATAGAAGAACCAACAAGAACTCAACAACAATTTGAACCTAATCGACAAAGTTAGAGATGAAGCTCAACTAAGAATGACGAAATACAAAGAAGTAATGGCTAGATACCACAACAAGAAAGTGAAGATCAAAAGGTTTAATCCAGGCGACGTCGTCCTCAAGAAAGTTTCACAGGCCACCAAGGACCCGTCTCATGGAAAATTGGGACCAACATGGGATGGACCTTATGAAGTTGTTCGCTACTTCAGATAGGGATCATATCACTTGAAGACAATGGACAGTCAAGAATTATCTCGTCCATGGATTATAAGGCATCGGAAGAAGTACTATATGTAAGAAACTCTAAATAATTCCCAATTTTTTACCTTGTTAAATGTATTCGTAGTTCCATTTTTTTGCTAGGATTGTATCCTTTATCAATAAAGTACAGAGAACGGTATTATTCAGAAGTTATTATCATTATTTGTCACAATTAACCATATACTGTTCAAAATTAAAGAGTTGTTGATACATAACTCAAATTGTCATTAACATATGACTTAAAGAGTTATTAATACATAACCGAATCGTCATAAAATATGACTTAAAGAGTTGTTGATACATAACTCAAATTGTCATTAACACATGACTTAAAGATTTATTAATACATAACTATATTGTCATAAAATATGACTTAAAGAGTTGTTGAAACATAACTCAAATCGTCATTAACACATGACCTAAAGAGTTATTAATACGCAATTGTATTGTCATGAAACATGACTTAAAGAGTTGTTGATGCACAACTCAAACCGTCATTAACACATGACTTGGAAAGTTATTAGTACATAACTGAATCGTCGTTAATACATGACTTGAAGAGTTATTTATACATAATCGTATCGTCATAAAATATGACTTAGAGAGTTGTTGATACATAACAACAATGTCATAGAAATATAACTTAAAGAGTTGTCAATACATAAACCAAAACATTGTTGGTACACAACCAACATGCATAATCGACATTGTTAATACACAAGTCAACTGAATCGTAATCGTCATTCAACACCTACCCACAAAGAAATTGACAAGTCACAATCAAAGACGGAGTCGTGGCCAAAGCTAAAAGATTTTAAGCAGAATAGTGTCTGAACAAGGGAAGTAAACACGCCTATAAACAAATGGGCCCAGAAATATTGTTTCCTAAAAAAAAAAAAAAAAAACAGGAATATGAAGGTGCTCAAAACAAAGAGCCCAAAAAATTGTATTTTAGTTTCAGCAAGAAATAAAATGTTCTGAGGTAGATTAGAAGGAGATGGATCAGTAGGGGCCTTGGCAGTGATGGTTGTGTCTTCTTCCATCATGTCCACGTTTTCCGCTGAGACATTAGAAGGATGGTCCGCCAAGATTTCTCTCTTGACCTCTTCCATGTCAAGTGCAGAGAAATCTAACTCTGGATGGTGCTTAGCCAAATACGTGCAAAAAAGCTCAAGCCTTCCACGTAATAATCACAGAGCTTATCAGAATACTCATAAGATTTTTTGAAGCTCTCCACTGCCTCAGGACCAACCTTCTGAAGTTTGGCTAGAGCTTCTTCGATTTGCTTATCCTTAAAATTTGAAAAAACCTTCTCAGTATTCGTATCCCTCTCTAAAGTCTAAAGACGGTCCTGGGTTTTCTTCGCCTCATCAGTGAGAGAAGAAACTTTTCCCTTCAGTAGATCGTTCTTAGTAGAGAGAGACTCTACCTTAGACTGGACAGATGCGAGCTTCTCCTCATAATCTAAATACTTCCTAGAGAAGTATAGGGATTCACCCAAAACCTGAGAACAAAAAGAGAAGGATTCAAAAAAAAAAAAAAAAAAAGAAAAAAAAAAGAAAAAGAAAAAAAAAAAAAGGGAACTATCATGCAAGAAAGACGTAAAAATCTACCTGCATAATTTTATTAACATGGGATGACATCAGTTCCTGAGAAGCTTTCATCGCTAAAGGTTTGAGATCTTTAACAGAGATAGAATCGTGAGCTTTCAACACAGGTATCCGCATCGTCCCAAAAAGTACCATAGGCCATTCTATCCTTCACTCGAGTCTTGATAACTTTGTCAGTAGGCGTTATCAGCTCCAGAGACGACGTGGGTGAAGAAGGATGACGAGGAGTATGTTGTTTGACAGGAGCAGCTGCCATTGGAGGAACAACCACGGGATCTATCAAGATCAAGAAGATTCGTGTTTGAAATTAGAGCTGAAGAAGCAAGATTCAAGAAGTGTAGCAGAGCTGAAGAAGGAAGATTCAAGAAGTGTAGCAAGTTCAAAGAATAATACCTGAAGCACTTGTAGTTTAGTAAATGACTTTGTACATACGACCTGTAGCTTAGTCTCTATTTCCTTCTGTTTCCTTCTGTTATTAGTGTTCACACGTGAGAAGGGTTGTTACACACACGTGAGATAGGTTGTTAGTTTGTTACTCTGTTTTGATTCTTGGTTGAGCCCGATACTGTATATAAGGCCCAAACTAAATTAAATCAATACAAGTTTCAGATTTCCCAATTCTCTCATTTCTCATATGGTATCAGAGCTCTCTCTAGAAGTCTCTAAATTCTAGGGTTCAACAGATTTGGGAATTTTCTATCGTCCACCATTGTTGTTTTTCTTTCAAGCTTTTTTTTTTGCTTTAATGGCTGATACAACAACAGCTAATACTTCTACCAATGGATCTTCATCTTCTTCACAAGATTCATATAACCTCAATGATCCCCTGTTTTTACATCCTGGAGAAAATCCAGGGGCTGTTCTCACTTCTCAGCCTTTAATTGGGGAAGAGAACTACTCTGCCTGGGCAAGATCAGTGAGGAAGTCTTTGATTGGCAAGAATAAGCTTGGTTTTATAGATGGTTCCATAACCATATCTTCTCCATTGGTGAATTCACCAACAGCTGTTCAAGCATGGATTCGTGCTGATAACATAGTAGGTACTTGGATCATAAATTCAGTATCACCAAAACTTCAAGGTAGTATCATTTACAGAGACACTGCCTTTGAGATTTGGACTGAGCTTCGTGACACATTCAGTCAAGGAAATGGCACTAAGGTCTTCAATATCCAGAAGCAAATCGCTGAGATTCATCAGGGAGAACAATCACTCACTGATTATTTCACTCAGCTCAAGATCTTGTGGGATCAGCTTCAGAATCTTAGTCCATTTCCTCAATGCACTTGTGGCAAGTGTGTTTGCAATATCAATCAGAGGTTGAAGGATCTTCAAGCCAAAGAAGCCACAATGAAGTTTCTCATGGGAGTCAATGACATATTCTCTCAGGTCAGAACACAAATCTTGCTCATGGATCCATTGCCTTCTGTTAATAAGGCCCATTCTTTGTTCATCCAAGAGGAAATGCAAAGATCTGTCACCAATTCTGTTAAAGTTGAGTCCACTGTTTTGGCTACCAAAAGCTCAGGCCACAATCCAAAAGGGAAGGAAAGACCTTTATGTACTCATTGTGGAAGGATGGGTCATACTGTGGATAAGTGTTATAAACTTCATGGTTTTCCACCAGGTTACAAATTCAAGAACAAGAATATGATGGCTCATCAAGTCTCAGCTGTGGCAAATCAGTTCCAGGATCAATATTTGGCTCCAAATGCTGATCATAATTCTATTGCAAATCAGTTTCAAGGTCACTGATTGACTCCAAATGTTAATCACAATCATGCCATCACTTCTCAAACACCTGCATTTACTCCTGATCAGTACCAACAGCTTCTGTCTTTGATTGGAGTTCATCAAAATCCAACAACTCAAGAACCTCACATGGTTAATGTTGTTTCATTCCCATCCAATGCAGTTGCAGGTATTGTTTCTTGTTCACCACATTCAATTTTTTCTGCCAAGGTTGTGAATAGAAAGGCTTTTGGAGTTGAAACTTGGGTTATAGATACTGGAGCTACAGATCACATAGTTTGTTCAATGCATTTATTGACTTCTTTCACTGCCATTTCACACACTATGGTTGAAATGCCTAATGGGGAGGCTGCTCTTGTGACTCATGTTGGTACAATTAAGCTTTCCTCACACATTACCCTGACAAATGTCCTTTGTGTACCTTCCTTTTCTTTTAATTTGATTTCTGTTAGTGCCTTAACTCATTCTCAACCCTTTTGTCTTGTTTTTCTCTCAAATTACTGTTTTATACAGGACCTTACCTGTTGGAACACGATTGGAATGGGCAGAATGCTTGATGGGCTCTACCTGTTACAAAGATCTAGCCTCTCTAAAGCTTCCAAATCTCTTGATGAATTTCTTCTCAAGAATAAGTTGAACTCTTTTGCTGCTTTTTCTTCTGTTAATCATGTCAATCTGTTTTCTCTATGGCATTCTAGACTAGGACATCCATCTGATATGAAACTTCATTCCTTAAGTCATCTTTTTCCTTTCTTACAAAATTGTTGTACTAAAGGCTGCACTATATGTCCTTTGGCTAAGCAAAAGAGACTACCCTTTCCTTTTGTTAATAAAAGAGCTGATCATCCTTTTGATCTTGTTCATATGGATGTTTGGGGGCCATTTTCCATTTCTACTACTGCTGGACACAGATTTTTTCTTACCATTGTAGATGATGCATCAAGGGCTACTTGGGTTTTCCTCATGAAAGCAAAATCAGAAGTTAGGCCTTTGATTGTTTCATTTTACAATATGGTACATACTCAATTTCAAACCACAATTAAATCCATTAGAACAGATAATGCTTTAGAATTTAACATGACAGATTTTTACAATTCTAAAGGCATTATTCATCAACAAAGCTGTGTTTACACTCCACAACAAAATTCAGTTGTGGAGAGGAAACATCAGCATATTCTGGCAACAGCTAGGGCCCTACAAATTCAATCTAATATTCCTCTTGTTTTTTGGGGTGATTGTGTCCTCACAGCTGTGTATTTGATCAATAGACTTCCTACCCCTTTTCTGCAAAATAAGTCTCCATATGAAGTGCTTTTTAGTCAGGTTCCTTCCTATTCTCACCTCAGAACTTTTGGCTGTCTTTGCTTTGCCACTGATGTTAATCCACATAAGCATAAGTTTGCACCTAGAGCTAGGAAGTCAGTTTTCTTAGGATATCCTTTTAACATCAAAGGTTACAAACTTTTTGATCTTCAATCACACTCCATCTTCATTTCTAGAGATGTGATCTTTCATGAAAAGGTCTTCCCTTTTGCTTCACATACTTCTCTTCCTTCATCTGACTTAATTCCTTTGCCCAACATTCCTTCTCTTCCTTCAATGTCTCTTGATCCTATTTCATCTGTCAGCCCTAATTCCATTGTTCAGATTCATCATGATCTTGACACAGATGATCAAGCTTTTCCTGATGCCCTTGATCATGCCTTTTCTGATGTTCTTGATCATGATGTTTCTGCTACACAATCAGCTGTATCTACTGATGCTCCTAGAAGGTCTAGTAGGGTGTCTAAACCTCCATCTTATCTCAAGGCTTATCATTGTAACCAAGTCTCCTCAGCATGCACTTCCAATCAGTCCCACTCAGGTACTTCTCATCCCCTTTCTTCCTATCTCACTTATGCCAATTTATCCCCTACCTACAAATCCTTTTGTTGCTCTATTTGCACCAACACAGAACCTAAGTATTTCTCACAAGCAGTAACTGACCCTAAGTGGCAAGATGCCATGGATGCTGAAATTGCTGCTTTGGAAGCCAATAATACTTGGACTATCACTCCTTTACCTCATGGTAAACATCCTATAGGGTGCAAATGGGTCTATAGGATTAAGTACAAAGCTGATGGATCTATTGAGAGGTATAAAGCTAGATTAGTTGCAAAGGGATTTACTCAAAAGGAAGGCTTGGATTACCTTGAAACCTTCAGTCCTGTTGCCAAAATGGTTTCTGTGAAGTGTGTTCTTGCAGTAGCTGCTGTGAAAGGATGGTTTCTTAGCCAACTTGATGTAAATAATGCATTTCTTCATGGTGACTTGCATGAAGAGGTGTACATGGCTCTTCCACCTAGATTTCACAGCAAGGGGGAGCATGGAAAGGAGCTTGTTTGCAGGTTAAACAAGTCTCTTTATGGCCTTAAACAGGCTTCAAGACAATGGTTTTCCAAATTTTCAACTACATTGATTCAACTTGGGTTCATCCAATCTAAAGCAGATTACTCACTCTTCACTAGACAACAAGGAGGTTCTTTTATTGTTTTGTTAGTATATGTTGATGATGTTCTCATAGCAAGCAATGATAAAGAGCAAGTTGATCAATTTAAGGAGATGTTGAATCAGAAGTTCAAATTGAAGGATTTAGGAACATTAAGATATTTTCTTGGTTTAGAGGTAGCTAGGACAGCTAAAGACATCTCTTTGTGTCAAAGGAAGTATGCCCTTGAGATTTTGGAGGATGCAGGGCTTCTTGGTTGCAAACCTATAAAAATTCCTATGGATCCGAATCTTAAACTTAGCAAAGATGAAGGCTTATTACTTGATGATCCAGGGCAGTACAGAAGACTTGTAGGAAGATTACTGTACTTAAGTATAACTAGGCCTGACATCACTTTTGCAGTCCACAAACTAAGCCAATATATGGCTAAACCAAGGAAGCCACATCTTGCAGCAGCACTTCAGGTTCTGCAGTACTTGAAGAATGAACCTGGCAGAGGCATTTTTTTCTCAGCAAGTTCAGAATTACATGTGAAGGGTTTCACAGATTCTGATTGGGCTTCATGTCCAGATACCAGAAGGTCTGTTACAGGCTATTGCATATTCATTGGAGATTCACTAGTTTCATGGAAATCAAAAAAGCAGTCCACTGTCTCCAGATCATCAGCAGAGGCAGAATATAGGGCCATGGCCATTTCAACTTGTGAGATTGTTTGGATTTTATATTTGTTAAAAGATCTGCAAGTTAATCACAATAGAGAAGCTTTACTATTTTGTGACAGTCAAGCAGCCCTCCACATAGGTTCTAATCCTGTTTTTCATGAGCGAACGAAACATATAGAAATTGACTGCCATGTTGTGAGGGATAAGGTGTTGGAGAAAGTACTTAAACTGATTCATGTTAGAACTCAGTCACAATTAGCAGATTTGCTCACTAAAGCTCTAAGTCACAAACAATTTTCAGAACTTCTATCCAAGATGGGACTCATTAATATTTATCAACCTACCGTCCATCTTGAGGGGGAGTATCAAGATCAAGAAGATTCGTGTTTGAAATTAGAGCTGAAGAAGCAAGATTCAAGAAGTGTAGCAGAGCTGAAGAAGGAAGATTCAAGAAGTGTAGCAAGTTCAAAGAATAATACCTGAAGCACTTGTAGTTTAGTAAATGACTTTGTACATACGACCTGTAGCTTAGTCTCTATTTCCTTCTGTTTCCTTCTGTTATTAGTGTTCACACGTGAGAAGGGTTGTTACACACACGTGAGATAGGTTGTTAGTTTGTTACTCTGTTTTGATTCTTGGTTGAGCCCGATACTGTATATAAGGCCCAAACTAAATTAAATCAATACAAGTTTCAGATTTCCCAATTCTCTCATTTCTCATAGGATCTCCCTTCAACGAACCATCATCTTTGTGGCGCTTCTTTGACAGAAGACCTTCTTTTATCCCCGTCTTTGCTTTCTTCTCTTGAGCCTCGGATAGTTTCCTCTTACTGAACCTAGTAGCCGTTCCTAAAGACGGGCATATACGTATGTGTCAAACATCCAAAAACTCATCCAAAGAGAAATATGTATAAGGTCAGTACACTTACTCTTCTTGACGACTTCAATGTTTTTCTGAACGTGATGAGAAGGCTCCTAACCAAGAAAACGAAGGAAAAAGGATTAGGGAGAAATGAGCTTGTCAAAGTTTGTGATGGTCTCTAGGTATCCTCTGACTCTCTCCAAGTGATTATGATATCGCTTCTTTAGATGAGGGCGAGCAGAATCTACAAAAATATATACCTACAAAGAAGAATCAACATCACATACACAAGAAAAATCTCATACATATAAAGAAAAAAAAAGAAAAAAAAGAAAATAAATGGATGCACCAGACATAGGAGTACCCCAACTATGAAGCAATCTGGGAGAGTCATTTGGATTTTTACCCGGAATGATTTCCCAACCGTCACCAAAGACGAAAAAAAGCTAGTTTTCCAGTTGCAAAGAGAAGACAGGGAATCAAGAACCAACCTTGAACTTCTATCCTAAGGTTTGAGCTCCCAGTATTCAGTGATCTTGGATTGTCTTATATGATAAAGGTACAAAGCTCCGAACCAAGAAAATGAAGGAAAAGGGATTAGGGAGAAATGAGCATGTCAAAGTCTGTGATGGTTTCTAGGTATCCTCTGACTCTTTCCAAGCGATTATGATATTGCTTTTTCAGACGAGGGTGAGCAGAACCTACAAAAATATATACATACAAAGAAGAATCAACATCACATACACAAGAAAAATATCATACATAAAAAAAAATAATAATAAAAAAAATAAAGAAAATAAATGGATGCACAAGACATAGGAGTACCCCAACTATGAAGCAATCTGGGAGAGTCATTTAGATTTTTGCCTGGAATGATTTCCCAACCATCACCAAAGACGAAAAAAAAGCTAGTTTTCCAGTTGCGAAGAGAAGACGAGGAATCAAGAACCAACCTTGAACTTCTATCCCAAGGTTTGAACTCCCAGTATCTAGGGATCTTGGATTGTGTTAAATGATAAAGGTACAAGAATTCGTCTATCCTAATGGTATCTCTGTCATTGGATGACATCCATATGACCATACAATAGACCACTATCCTCCATGAATTGGGCACTAATTGGGCCGGAGCGAATTGTAGATGAAAGAAAAGCTCTTTAATGAGCGGGTGGATAGGGAAACGAAGACCAGCGATGAAATCAGCCTTATAGAAGCATACCTCATTAGCATAAGAATGGTAGGCCTTATCGTCATTATTAGGGATCCTAACCATAATGGAGGGACGAAATTGGAATCTGCTCCTCATTCTCCTCTCGTCTTTTTCTTTTAGACCACAGCATATGCTCTAACCCTTATAAGGAGTAGACAGTGAAGAAACCTCGAGGGCTTTACGGTCTTTAGACGAGGACAAGCCCATTTCGAGTTCACTAGATGTAACCTCCTCTTCTCCAGACATTGATAGAGTTTGAGCAATACATATCAAGCAATGAACTAAAGAGAAAAGAAAAACCAAAGCCAACCTAAAGGGATAATCCCTCCCTACGAAACGCCAAACTTGAGGGCGACTTCTACTCATAGACTCAAGTAGGCCACACAAACGAGCAAAGAAAAAAGAAACTAAGGGGCAATCTAACCTAACAAGAGAATAGTCTACCATGAAAGAACGAAAACGAAGAAATGAAGAGAGCATAAAGAAAGGACTTACTAGAAATAGAGGGAGAATTAGTGAGGAAGAATAAAGCTCTAGAAAAATGAAATGCCAACACAGGAAAAATGAAATGAAAGTGAAAAAGGAGGGAAAAACACAAACTAAATGGAAGATTGTGCGTGGAAAAATCAAGAAAAACTGACAATGACAGGATCATCCTGACCGTACATGTGTCACTGGACAGACGGAAAATTAACTTGCAATAAATGCACCGTACACGGAACATGAAGCGACGAATGGTTGTATTCCTATCTTGTCCCATAGATGATGAAAGGAATAAGGGGGTAGCTGATAAGTTTAGAAAAATTGGAATTGTCCTGTATTCATTGACGTAGCAAATATACACATTTATTGTGGGCATTTAAGCCAAAGAGTAACGGACGGAGTAACGATAACAAAGAAGTTATATACATCAAAATATCGGTTCGTAATGCATTAGCTGTTGCAAATAAATACAGAGATCTGTTGCACATTAATGTGGAGGTAACTATAAAATGAAGGGAGAACAAGACAAAGAGGTACACATAATCCTCATCCCAAAAACTACTCTCAAGTCAAATTCTCTCACAATACATTTCAACCGAATTCTTTTATGACTTAATCATCGAAAGGTTTTTGACAAACACCACACCGGTGTATTTCTTTCTATTTCACATTTCACTACAGATTCTGCTTAGCTATTGATTTTTCACATCATCACTAGGCTTTTATAGTTTTATATAAAATATAGAACTTGAAAAGAATCACATTTTTTGTTGATGTGGTTGGAGCATTTCTCTCCAACAATTATAGTAACAATCTAGTCTTCATTATCGGAAATTATTGTCTCTCTTTGTAGAGTTGAGCACGCAATGTTCTTAACTTGTCTAGATTGCTCTCCCTCGACCCCAGTTAGTTTGCAATATCCTTGTAAACTGTAGAAAGTAATTAGGTACTTCTAAAGCACAATAATGACATTCCATTTTATTCATATAAATAGTCATCTCACTATAAATTAATTAATGAGACCTACAATTATGTGAGAGAAGTAAGTGATATGTAATATGTTGTTATACTACTCGTCCACTTTTGATCTTTCTCCTGCAACATCTTTATGTATTTAGAAATTGTTTAGTTGGAAGATTTTAAAAATTATAGAAAATGGAGAAGTGAGAAAAACTTTCATTGGATGACATTTTTCATCCGAATTCACAAAATTTAAGGTCTATTTGGTTAGACTAAAAAGTGGATCGATGAAAATTGATGAAGAAAAAATAGGTGGGGGAATAGCATTTTTCTTTATTTAATTTATATGGGAAATAGAGTTAAAAAAAAAAAAAAAAGTGGGTGCCTAGGTGTTTTTCACCTATGCCCACAAAATTGTTCTCCTTAAAATGGGGAGATAAATGGGTGAGTCAACAAAAATAACATTTCTAGTTTCTACCAATTTCCTGCATTTTTTTTTTTTTTTTTTTTGCTTCACAACCTACTTTCTCTACCTTCATTTCATATTTTTCTTGCAATCAAATTTTTTTTAATTTTTTTTATTTGCTTTCTAATTAAGACAAAAATGCAGAACACTTTTTAACTAGTCATTTAATTGGTGATATAAAATAAATGAATAGAGAAAAAAATTAAATATTATGTAGTAAATGCAAAAAAAATTATTACGTAATAAGGGTATAATAGTAAATTCATCTAACACCCCTTTTCCATCATTGCTAATTTTTGTTTTCAACCAATTGCAAGATATTTACATTTATTTTTTCATCCCACTGGTTTTTAATTCTCTTTTAAAATATTTTTCATCATTCAAGAGCCACATTTGATCAGCAGACCTTTAGTAAATTTGGTTGGCTAGGAGATTGCAAATCGTCAGTGAAATAGGTCGTCAGTAACACTGACGACCGTTACACACATTAATGATCTGGTCTTAAATCCTTTCCTTAATAAGGTCTAGAAATTACGGACTTCAGTAGATAGCCTCAGATAGCTAAGCTGATCGTTGCAAAACCATTACAAGACTTTAAACAAGGATATAATGCATTCAATAGGTTATTCAAAGCCTTAAACGTTTGGTACAATAAATGCCCCAAGAATTTATTCATAGACATGCTATATAAGGCAAACAACAAGAAGTAAGCGGCGGGCTATTTTGACACTTACACAATATACTCAGACTATCTCTTACATTATTATGTTTTTCAAGGAGATAAACTGACTTAAGCATTAGAGACGAGGAACATATTGACAAGTGGCACTTTTTTGCTTCATTAGTTTGGAGCCGTCTGTGGGGAACGGTTGAATTGTAGTTCTTTCTGGTAAGTCATCGTATCTCTATCAACAAAGTTCCTCGAGACATATGGACACTTTCACTTTATCAACTCCTATGGACTCAATCGTCGTGGCTGAGCAGATTCGAGCTCGGACATCCGATGTCCAAGAGTTGATGAAGCAAAATGCAGAATTCAAACAGCAAGGATGTCTCAAGAACCGAGGACATCCTAAGAATAACAACGCTTCTCCGGTGCAATGTAATCGAGACCGTGACGAAGACCATAGTCCAAGTTGCAGCAAAGCAACCTCTGATCGAACAAGCATACCACGCCTGATAAGGATCAGATGGTGGAAGCCATGAGAAAAGAGCTAGATGAGGTTAAAGGTGCTATAAAAACTACCATAAACCTTGGTAGCATGCTTAAGAGGATAAATCACCTTTCACTGCCAAGGTACTCGAGGTGAAATGCAGATCCTTCCCAGCCACCCTAAAGGGGGCTACTAGAGAATGGTTCAGCAAGTTACCAGCGGCCTCAATTGATAACTTTGTGCAATTAGGTGACTCCTTTGTTCGTCACATCATTGTAGGCTAGCGGCACAAAAGGCTCACTTCATACTTGCTAACCATAAAGCAGCAAGAAGGAGAAACCCTAAGGGAGTATGTGAGGCGCTTTAACGAAATGGTGCTAGAGATTGACAAGGGCGATGACCAAGTTATAATGACGACCTTTCAGGCAGGGCTGGTCAATCCAGATCACATTTTCTCTCTAGGAAAAACTACACCAACGACAATGATAGATCTATTATTCAAACCCACAAGTATGTGAATGAGGAAGATGTCTTGGCTACCAAAAGCTTAACAGGCAAACGAAAGAAGGACAAGGAGATCGAATTGCAGAGCAGAAAGAAAGACCATAAATTCAATCCTTCAGACAGCCGAGCTAGCAAGACTAGTCTAGAGACGGTAAAGAAAAGATTGGACTTTACTCCTCTACTGATGCCTGTTGATAAGACTTTCATGCAGATCAAGGACGACCCAACCCTGAAGTGGCCAAAGCCCTTAAACTCGAGGCCAAAGGGCAAAATTTTTTGGAAGTACTATCGATTCCATGAAGGTAATGGTCATTCCACTAACGAATATCGTGAACTGAAGGGGAAAATTGAGGAACTCATCTAGAGAGGCAAACTCCAGGAGTTCATCAAAAAGGATTGTTAACCCAGACCAATGACAACGGTGTGTCCAGTGACGACCAGAAGGAAGAGGAGGATCATCCAAAACCAATAGTAGGGGAATCTAGACGACGTCATCTTCTCCAAGCGAGATGCGAGAGGAATTTGGCAACCACACAACGATCCTCTTGTCGTCATGTTAGCCATCGAAGGATTCAATACAAAAAGGGTATTGGTGGATAATGAAAGCTCCGTTGATATCATGTGCGTGAAGATCTACCAACGGAAGAAGCTAGATTCGAAACAACTCCAGCTATTTGAGTCTTGAGTCTACCCGAAGGACATCATCTCCCTATCCATCACAGTGGGAGGTTTTCCAACGTAAGTAACAGAGCAAGTAGATTTCTTGGTGATCAATTGCCCTTCAATCTACAATGCCATCTTAGGACGACCAAATCTCAATCATCTAAAATCAGTAACCTCCACCAATTGCATCAAAATGAAATCTCCAACCCCCAATGGGACTGGAGAAATCAGTGGCGAGGACGTTACAATGCTGTGTTTGCATCCAAAGGAAACCATCCTTGGATGATAGAAGAAGAATCAGAGACAACTGTTGAAGAATCTAAGCCTGTGGAGGAGACCTTCAATGTGGAATTGGTTGAAGACGACTTATCAAAGGTCAGAAAGATCAAAGGAAAGCTTTAGTCTCCGTTGAAAGAAGAAATCACAAATTACTTAAAGGGAAATTTAGATGTTTTTGCCAAGAGCTATGAAGACATGCATGGTATTGGTAGACGAGTAATTAAACACTGCTTGAATGTTGGCCCAACCAAGAGGCTTGCTTAGTGCAAAAAAGATGAATATTCGCCCCAGAATGAAACAAAGTAGTAATGAAGGAAGAAGACAAGCTCCTCATAGCAGGTCTCATCCGCGAAGTCTACTTTCCAGAATGGCTCGCAAAACATCATCGTGGTCAAAAGAAAAAAAATCCTACGGAAAATGGAGAATGTGTATGAGTTTAAAAACTTGAGCAGTACATGTCCTAAGGACAGCTTTCCTCTAGGATTAATTAGCTTGTTGATTTCAAAGCAGGAAATGAATTACTGACGCTTATGGATGCCTTTTTAGGTTATAATCAGATACTCATGAGTGAGGAAGACTAAGAGAAGACCCCATTAGTAACTAGCCAAGGTTTGCACTGTTACAAAGTCATGCCTTTCGGTTTGAAGAATGCAAGAACTACATGCTGAGGCTGGTAAATCATGTGTCCAAAAAGTAGATAGGCAGAAACGCAGAAGTCTATGTGGACAACATGCTCACAAAGAGTTGAGTGGTGTGTATTTGGCCTCAAGAAAGGATTGAAGCAAACCCAAAGAAGGTGAAGGCTATACTGGACATGGCTTCACCAAAGAACAACAAAGGAGGTACAAAGACTAACGGGATGAGTCGTGGCCTTGAACAAGTTTGTCTCTAAAGCTACAGATAAGTGCCTGCCTTTGTTTAAATCCTCAAGCAGGATGGAAGAGCGCGCAACACCTCAAGGAGCACATAGTAAAGCCTCCCCTTTTGAGCCTGTCAATACAAGGAGAAGATCTGTTCATGTATATGGCTGTATCCCAGATGAGAGTCGCTTCAGACTATCTCTTACATTATTATGTTTTTCGAGGAGATAAATTGACTTAAGCATTGGAGGCTCCCCTGGGACCCTAGGTGCCCTCTTACATTGTTTCTTTGAAACAGGTACTAACAGTTGTCCATACTAGAGACAAGGAACATACTGGCGCGCGGCACTTTTCTGCTTCATCAATCATGTCACTTTTCTATCCTCCTAATAGTTTCTATCTTTCCATTTTTCTCATCCTTTCATCTAGACAGACACTTTCCTTAAATGAAAGAGAAAAAAAAAGAAAAAAAGAAAAAAGAATAAAGGAAAGGGAACACAATTATAATTTTTCCCTTCATATGATCCTAATATTTATTTATTAATACAATATATACAATAAAAAATGAGTAAGGGCATAATTGTGATTAGGCATAAATTTATGATTTTTTCCAACAAAAAAGAAGAAGGAAAAGCTATAAATATTTGATGACTGGATTTATCAAATGGAATTTATATGTATATGTGTATATATATATATATATATTTGTATATATATTTCCAGCTTTTTAACTTCTATGAAATTTTTTAGAGCTTTACTTTGTAATCCAATACAATTTTACTTTTGTCAATTTTATAAAAGTAAATAGATATAAAGAAATCCAAAATTACCTGCGAAATATTTTTAAAAGATCAATTCATGTTTGAATGTACCAATTGAGGCATGAAATTCTTGGCAAAATCAATTAACTCATTAACTTGAAAAGAGATGTATTTCATATAAAAAATTTATTTTCAAATTAGTTCAACCATATGATAGAGTGTCTTATACTGCAGTTGCCATTATTTGTTTGCGACCCTAGAAGTGAGAAATATATATTGTACTAGTCATAGACTTGTAAAATAATAAAATCAATAAACCTTAATTCCGAAGGGTAACCTCCCTTGTAAAATAATAAAAAATTAAAGGCTCTCCCTTTTGTGGAGCTCTCCCTCTTGTCCTAGTACGAGTAGTCTCTCCCTTGGCTGTGTGTGAAGGGTAACCTTTTTCAATTTCCTAGGAAAGAATGGAGGATGATGTGTGTGATAGTCTTGACAAAATGAAGTTAACAGCTGAAGAGGAACAAACTATTGCTATTTCGGACGAAGGAAGAAGGGAAGCTATTGAAAGTTGCAACCTGAGTTTGATTGGAAAATTCCTTACATGCAAGACTTATAATAAATTGGCTGCGAAGACTACAATAAGGAGGGCATGCGGATTGAATGAATCACTGCAAATCCTTGAAGTAGGGCCGAATCTATTCCAATTCAGATTCTAATCAGAGTTTGATTTGGATAGGATTTTGAGAGGAGGCCCTTGGACCTTTGATAATCAGTTACTATTATTGCAAAGGTGGAAGAAGGGCATGATTGTAGGAAATATTCGACAGGAGGCTACTTCGCTTTGGGTCCAAATATGGGGGGCACCATTTGATATGATTTCCCCTCAAGTAGCGAGGGAAGTTGGGAGTCGATTGGGGGAGATAGAGGAGGTGGAATGGAAGAGAAAAAAGGATGATCTCAATATGTTTATGCGAGTCCGAATGGCCTTGCCAATATCAAAACCTATTCGAAGGGGCGGTTTTATAGCTAGTTCAGATGGTGTGAAGTCACGGGAGACCTTTAAATATGAGAGGTTGCCCATGTTCTGTCACTATTGTGGTATTTTAGGCCATGATCTAAAGCATTGTGTAGCCCATTATGCTATGGAGAGAACTGGAGGTAGCATAGAATATCAGTATGGTGATTTTCTTAGGGAAATGGGGAGTCATCCAAGAGGTCCAGGTAGTAAAGAAGCAGGTTCGAGTGTTGTCTTTGAGGAAGGTATAGGCTGTGAGGCAGGGAAGAGTTTAGTTCAGGCGAAGCTAGGAAGCCCGTTAAGGAAGATGGAGGCGCACGTGCTTAGACCTGGAGACCCTAGCAATACAGATAAGGGTAATTCCGTGATTCAAGGAAAAGGGGCTGAAATTCCACATGTTGACAGCTTGGATATTAATTACCATGCAAACGTAACGGGTACAAATACTGCACTAGAGGAAACCAGTCCTAAAATTTTGCACCTTGGACAGCTAGCCACGAGTTTTTCTGAAGTTGGTGAAAAGAGTGTGATAAATATTAACACAAGTGTGAGTCACATGGAGCCTATATCCCAAGATGTCCATAGTTTCGAACCTGGGAGTCTTATTTCAACCCCGGATTTGATTGGGCCTAGTAATCCTAAGCCCAAAGGTACATGGACCCGTATAAATAGAATGGATTTTGGTTTAAGTAAGTTCACTAAGTCTTTTACGCTACCTGGCCTGGGCAAGAGAGATACACGTGAAACACAGGTGGGGCAGATTGAAGAGCAGACTTTGAAGAAAGGTAGATTGAGCACTGATGAGGAAACCAAAGACCATGTATCGGCAGGGGTGGAGAGCCACCTTTGCCGGGAGCAATGAGGCTGTTAAGTTAGAACTGCCAAGGGCTTGGGAACCCTTGGACAGGTCGAAGCCTTCGCAAGATTGTAAGGGAACAAGTTCCCACGGTATGTTTTCTAATGAAGACAAGACTTGACAAAGATGGTTTTGATAAATTGTATGGAAATTTACCGTTTCAGAATAAGATCATTGTTAAACATCTGGATTTTGGGGTGGGTTAGCTTTTTTGTGGAAGAATGAAGTTAGTTTGGAAGTAATTAATTTCACTATTAACCATGTATTGGCTAAAGTCACGGAAGAAGATGGTTTTGTGTGGTACTTGACTGGTTTCTGTGGATGGTCGGAAGCGCAGCAGAAAGAAAATTCTTGGAAATTGTTGAAATATTTACAATCCTTTGTATTGGGACCATGGGTGGTAATTGGAGATTTTAATGCTTATTTACATGCTTCAGAAAAGAAGAGTGTAAGGCAACCACAGTTTTCGCAGATTGAAGCATTTAGGGAGGCTTTGAATTTTTGTCATTTTCAAGACCTAGGTTATAAGGGGTATCCATACACCTGGAGCAATAAGAGACCCGGGGAAGCTAATACCAAGATTCGGCTTGATAGAGGTGTTGCCAATAAAGAATGGATAGATAGATTTCAGTTAATTAAACTTGTGCATTTGTCCACTCATGCCTTAGATCACTTACCAATTTTACTACATGTTCAAGCCTTTTCACAACCAAGGAAGCAACGTGGGGGAAGTTTCAAGTTTGAGGAATCTTGGTTGCTCCGGACTGAATGTGAAGAGGTTGTTCAGGAGGCTTGGGGGAAGGCAAGGGAGGAAAGGGTCGGTTTGGAAACAATCCAGGAAAAAATAAAGGTTTGTGGAGCGGAGCTTATGGCTTAGGGTTCTCCTATAACTGACCCATATACCATTGCTATTAAAGAAATTCAGAAACAGCTGGACAGACTAAATGAGGCTGAATTGACTGAAACTTCAAAAGCTGAATTTTTGGGTTTGAGTAAAAGGATGGATGATCTTCTACAAAAGCAATAAATTTATTAGGCCCAATGGTCTAGAATAAATTGGCTAAAACACGGGGATAAGAACACAATTTTTCCATGCCAAAGCAACACAAAGAAGAAGGAAAAATTATATAAGGGGTATCCGGAATACTCATGGGCAGTGGGTGGAGGATTTGGAGGAGGTGGTTGGGGTAGCTTCAGCTTACTTTGATAATCTTTTTCATGCAGGAGTGGGGGATTAGATGGAAGAGTACCTGAGTACAGTGCAGTGTATGGTAACTGATGACATGCGAGATTTTCTCTCTATTGAGTTTACTGCTGAAGAAGTGAAGGTGGCTCTATTTCAAATGGGACCAACAAAAGCTCTAGGACCTGATCGTATGAATGCTCTTTTTTATCAAAAATTCTGGCATGTTGTGGGTGATTTTGTTGTTCTTGCTGTTCTGAATTTTTTAAATAATGGTAATATGCTACCTGATATTAACCATACAAATATTGTGCTTATCCCTAAAGTTAAAAATCCGGAGAGAATGTCTGAGTTTAGACCCATAAGCCTGTGTAATGTTATTTACAAAATTATTTCCAAGGTGTTGGCAAATAGGTTGAAACAGGTACTGCCTCAGATTATCTCACCCCTTCAGAGTGCTTTTGTTCCGGGGAGATTGATTATTGATAATGTGTTGGTGGCATATGAGACACTTCATACCATGCACTCCAAAAAAAAGGGGAAGACGGGTTCCATGGCATTGAAGCTGGATATCAGTAAAGCCTATGATGGAGTGGAGTGGCACTTTCTTCAACGGATTATGGAGAAGTTGGGGTTTCCTGCTGATTGGATAGAACGGGTGATGTGCTGTGTGACAACACCATCTTTTTCTATTCTAATAAATGGGAAGTCCTATGGCATGATCCATCCATCTAGAGGAATCCGCCAGTGTAGAAGGCTTTACTGCACTGTTGAAAAAAGCAAAGTCAAAGGGGCGGATTAAGGGGGTCTCCATCTGTAGAGGGGCACCAATGGTCACAAACCTTATGTTTGCAGATGACTCATTGCTGTTTTGCCAGGCAACTCGGGCTGAAGGGGAAACCATAGTAGAGATCCTCCAACCATATGAAAGAGCATTTGGGCAAAGTATTAATTTAGAAAAGTCTTCAGCTTATTTCAACAGCAACACTTCAGATAGGCAAAAGGGTCAAATCTTGGAAGTTTTGGGAGTGAAGGAGGTTGACTGGTTTGAAACTTACCTTGGCCTACCAACCTTGATTGGGAGGGCTAAGTATAACACCTTTTCATTCTTGAAAGAAAGAATCTGGAAGAAGCTCCAAGCATGGAAGGGCATGTTATTGTCTAGAGCTGGCAAAGAAATCCTCATAAAGGCTGTGGCACAGTCCATGCCCACATACTCTATGAGTGTATTTCAAATCCCCAAGAAACTATGTGATGAATTAGATGCATTATGTGCAAAATTTTGGTGGGGTCAAGTGGGCAATGAACGGAAAATTCATTGGAAAAGTTGGGATAAACTGACATTTTCAAAGAAAGAAGGTGGAATGGGATTTTGGAATTTAAGAGCATTTAATCTAGCCATGTTGGCTAAGCAAGGTTGGAGGATGGTTAAAGGCAATGATTCGCTGCTCTACCAATGTTTTAAAGCAAGGTACTTCCCAAGATCAAATTTTCTAGAGGCTAAAGAATCACCTAATTGCTCATATGTGTGGGGGAGCTTGATGGCTGCAATGCCTATTCTTCAATCCGGCCATTGTTGGAGGGTTGGTAATGGAGCATCAATTAATGCCTTAAAGGATAAGTGGCTCCCAAATTTTCCCACAAATAAGGTCCTAAATCCAATCCATGATAATTGGGGTGATCTAATGGTATGTGAGCTAATTAATCCAGAGTTGAATGTATGGAGATATGAGGATATTCGGATTATCTTTCACAGGGACGAAGCTAATGCAATCTGCTAAATACCGTTGAGCTGGAGATATGTAGCTGATAGCATAGTTTGGCTGCATAATCCACGGGGTGTGTTTACAGTCAAGTCTGCTTATCAAGTGGCAAGGAGAATCCTAACTAATGCTGATCGGGTTGGTACATCTAGGGGTTGTGTTGCAAAAAAGGTTTGGGTTGTATTATGGAAGTTACGGATCCCTAATAAAATCAAAGTCTTCGCATGGTGAGCTTGCCATGAGATTCTACCAACAGTTGTGAATCTGACACAAAGAAGGGTAATCCATGAAGATAAATGTTCACTTTGTATAGGAGAACCGAAAACCACCATCCATGCTCTGTGGGATTGTGTCGTGGCTCAAGATATTTGGGCTGGGAGCATCCATAAACTGTAGAAATACAAGCATGGACAGGCCGATTAGGTGCAACTGATAGAGGATTTTTTGGAACGGCTGACTATAGAAGAGATTAAGCTATTTTGGACCCAAGTATGGCTGATTTGGACTCAACGAAATTGTTTGCTACATGGAGGAAAAGTGAAGGGTCCGACTTGTTTGAACAAAAGGGCAGAGGAGTGCATTGCAGAGTTCAAAAATGCTCAAACCCAGCTTAATGTTCAGCCGAGGCAGCAACCGAGTGGAGAGGTATGGCAATCACCACCATCAGAGGCATACAAACTCAACTTTGATACAGCATTATTTTCAGACTTAGGAGAACTGGGTATGGAGCAATTGTTCGAAATGAAAAGGGAGAGGTTATGGCTGCCATGACTGCTAGTGGACCGGCTGTGCACACTAGTGAAGAAGCTGAGCTACTTGCTTGCCGGAGAGCTATAGAATTTGCTGTGGATGCTGGTTTTTCTAGGTTGATTATTGAGGGCGACAACAGCAATGTTATTCATGCCATCTCTTCTTCTGTGGAAAATACTTCTCTATTCAGTAATGTTGTGGATGATATTCATCATTTGATAAGGGGTTTGTTTTGGTCTAATATTTGCTGTATTAGGAGGGGCGGGAATAGATGAGGATTTGTACTGGATAGAGGACTCTCCCCCACCAGCCACGGATGCTTTGTATCATGACATTTTATCCATTTAATTGAATGAATATTCCCCTTTTTCAAAAAAAAAAAAAAAAAAAATTCCGAAAATCAGATTTAATTTTCTGGAATATATCTAAATATTGTAGACTGAACTTTCATAACTTTCAGGATACGCTAAAATCAAGCCCCCCGGAGAATGTAGTCATGAAGAAAGCTAGCATCATTGGAGTCTCAATTATCTCAGTCTTTTACGTGTTGTGTGGAGCTTTGGGCCATGTAGCATTCGGGAATCGTGCTCCTGGCAAATTTTTAACAGGATTTGGTTTTTATGAACCTTATTGGCTTGTTGACATAGCTAATATTTGCATTGTTGCCCATCTTGTTGGAGCTTACCAGGTAATTCTCAAAGAGGACTAGCCTAGCTAGCTAGAAATGATTAAAATTTGGATTGGATTGGGTTCAACTTTTGTTAATGATAGAGATATTATAGCCCAATATTGTCTAAATTTATTGTAGACACATGTAAAGAAGGAAAATTAACTAATATTAGGATTAATTTAGGCCTCTCAAGTATATAAACTTTTCTTTTGATTCATTGTAAATATAAGTTATATAACAGTGACGTAATTATCAAGGACTTTTCACAGTTCGTGTATTTGTAGAATATACCACGTTAAAATTCATGTTTCAGCCTTTAGATTTTTCTTTTATCTTTCTAATACTCAATTACTCAGCAAGTTTATCAACTTATGGGGATAGCTTGTTAGTCCAAAATAAGTAGTGAGCATTATAAAAAGGTAAATTGTTTGTCCAGAAGATAAATAATTTCTCTCATAAAATTTGGATATCACAATTGTGTAAAGTCCACATTCCAAACGAATTAACATATTCAAGTGTAATATATTCTTGGTAAATGAAGTGCTTCATTTTGTAACCAGACTTCGATCTTCTTTTGTTTCATGCATGTGGGGTCTTCTTCTTGTTCATTTCTTTTCTTCCTTGGCAAGTAATTAAGTTGTGATTATGCATGTGTATAGGTGTTCTCCCAGCCACTATACCGGCTTGTGGAAGATTGGTGCAAAGGCCGGTGGCCAGAGAGTGACTTCATAGTAAAAGAACATCAAATTGTCGTTCCATTTGTTGGTATTTACAACATGAATTCTTTCCGGTGCATCTGGAGAACAGTGTTTGTGATTTTTACAACTGTGATCGCGATGCTATTTCCAGTCTTCAACAGTGTCTTGGGCTTACTTGGAGCTTCTTCATTCTGGCCATTGACTATATATTTCCCCATAGAGATGCACATTTCACAGGCTAAAATCCGCAGTTTTTCTCTTAACTGGTTCTGGCTAAAGATGTTTAGCTGGGCTTGCTTCATTATTACTGTTGTTGCTGTTGTTGCATCCATTCAAGGCATTATCATGGATGTCAGTCACTGCCAGCCTTTCAAGTCTGTTTCCTAGTTAGTGTATGTGGATAAGTTAGTTTTCCTTGGAGGAAGGGAAAGGGGATATTCGAGTACAAGTACATTTTTTATCATGACTTGTGTCTATAATAAATGACTCCTTCATTTTTCCTTATAATGGAATATACAATTATTATCTTAAAACCCAATAATTTGGCATGGTATATCTTTACAAAATAAATTTTTATGGAAAATTCTATGTTTGCATTGTATTGTACTTGCAATGTAAATTTATATTGTAAATATACAAAAAATGAGGACAAAATGGGCAAATGCCCTTTTCACACAAACTAAACAGCATTTTGCCCTCTTTCCCAAACTAATTAGGAAAATGCCCCTCTTTTGAAACTCAATTTTCTCAAAATCGAGTTTAAAAAAAAAAAAATTTTGGAGCCCTATAGTGGCGTTTTAAGGAATCTATAGTGACGTTTTCAGGACCTATAGCGGCGTTTTATAACTCGATTTTCATGAAATTGAGTTATATGCAATTTTTTTCATTTTTTTTACCTATAACTCGACTTTGTAAAAATCGAGTTATAAAACGCCGCTATAGGTCCTGAAAACGTCACTATAGGCTCCTTAAAAACGCCGCTATAGGGCCTAACTCGATTTTTAGAAAATCGATTTTCAAAAGAGGGGCATTTCCCTGATTAGTTTGGAAAAGGGGGCAAAATGCTACTTAGTTTGTGTGAAAAGGGTATAGGCCAATTTTGTCCCAAAAAATGATAAATGTTGTACAAACCTATGTTTTAAATTTTTTATTTATTTCACTTATTAACGATAAGACTGCCACCATTTTCCAAAGACCAGTTCATTTATTATACTAATTTATACTCATTAATTTTGTATTTATAAAGAGTTGCTTAGTGCATGTATTCCACGTAACCCAACCCAAAACCTAAAAATTAAGATATATAAATTATTAATAAATATGATATTTCTTTACTTTGTTTAAAGAAATAGATATAAATTAATAAGAATAAAATTGATGATATAATTTTTAATTTATTAGAGGGTCATAATCTCTTTTTTGCCCCTTTCAATTCTTCCATTTTGGTGGAATTGAAAGTGAAAAGTTTTGAGGGAGAGACACCTTATAAATCTCTTCAACTTCTTTTTCCTCTACCATTTAAAAACATCCTCCTCTACCATTAAAAAAATCCAAACAAGGTTTCTTTACCATCCTTATCCCCAAATAAGTGTCAAGTTTGAAAGTCGTAATCTTACATTTGGATGTATTTCTATTTTTGATTTGTGTTTGGATATATTTTGTTGATTGCTTATTTGTTAAAACTGAAAAGGTACTATGAAAATGAAGGGCAAAATGTACTTTTAGGTACGTTAGTCCGCAAACCCGAGAGGCTCTTTGTCTCGTGAAACGCTGTTATGGAAGGGAATATGGTCCTTGAAAATTCCAAATAAGGTAAAAAAATATGCCGTAATTCATTACCTACCAAGGAGAATCAGATATGTCGTACAATCATTACTAGCTCCACCTGTGATCGATGTCTCGAAGCTTCAAAATCACCATTACATGCTATCTGGTCGTGTCCTAAACTGTATGCTGTCTGGGTAGACCTGGATTTGTGGGGTTTTCGACAAAATCATCATTTTTGGACATTAAGGAGCTTCTATCTTGGATAATCTAGCAACACAGCAGCCCTACACTCTTCTTTATGATGGCATGGTCTATTTGGATGCAAAGAAACCAAGTTGAACCGAATCAGCCCAACAACATGCTTTCGGACATTGCTCAGCTCTCAACAATCTGGTTTGATGAGTACCGTTGTGGGCACAAGCGCCCGCGACATGGTGTCATCCTCGCAACTTGAGTGAATATGCCTTGGCCTAGGGTGGACCATGGCGGAAAAAAATGGAGTCGCTACCTAGATTGGGTCTGAGAACCATAAATATAGCGCCTTTCATGGAAGAATTGATCTTTTACCAGAGCACGTGTCTAGAGTTTAGGTATGAGGATGGGAAGGTGTTAAGGACCCAACCCACTCGACTCGTGGGTTGGCTTCCACTCATTGTATTCCAAATCTTAATCTCATTAAAGACAGATTTAATATGTTATTCTAACTCACACACACTCTAACATGCATTTAAGACACACAACATGGCATAATCATCCCTGAACCTAACATTCATCTATCATGGCATATAAACATACTTCTCCAAAGGAAAAAACATAACAAGGAAGATCAGGATAGGCAGGTTATAAATTCTAAACATCAAAGACATGACATTCAACCAAGCATATTCATATTCATCCATTAAACCATGCTTTATCACTTAGATCCAATGCATTTTCATATGAATGCATGACTTACCTTATTTACCTCACTACATCACAACACCTATGCATCAATGCATGTTCATATGAATGCATGTTCATGGTGTTCAAACAAACTAAAACCCTAATAAGCATATAACATATAAAACAAAGTAAAAAAAAATAAAACTAAGAGACAGGGACTCAAAGACATACAAAATAGGTTAAACAGAAGCTAAAAATGAGAATAAAACAAAGGGAAAAGGAAACAAGAACAAATTGGTGTTCCTGGGCAAGAGTATGCGTGCGCATACATAGGGCATGCGTGCGTAGCCCTATTGTATGCGTACTCTGATGGAAAAATACATGTTTGTATTGCATACAAAACATACGCAGCGGAAAATTAACGGATCTACTTCATTCGCAATTAATAACATGTACTATATAAATTTCAGAATACAAGAACAAGAGAGTGTACCTTGGTGTGGTGAATTTCAAAATAAAGATTAGAAGTACTGGAGAACACTTTTAATCTTCATTCCAATTCCATTAACGCCCAAGAAGTGTGGTCTCTTAATCAGTTATATGTGTATATTCAAGAGAGAATCAGAGAGTATCCAACCTTTACATACAAACCATTTCATGTTTATACAAAAATTTCATATGTTTCTTTCCTTATAACTGATTATCTAATTGGGCTATCCTTTTGGACCTTTTCAATTGGGCTTTAGTATGTGGCTTGGAGTGGGACCAAAATGGAACAAATAAGACTCTAGCTCTAATGGGCCTTGGGCTTTTCTATCAACTCTTGACAAGTTCAAAGTTACTATTAATTATATTTAATACCACTATATAAATATAATTGCACTTTAGGCCTTATTAATAAATTATATCCTGAGACTTTATTGTGCATGCAACCCCTTCATAAAATATTCATAGTAATACAAAGTCATTAATGTAGACTACCACTTTGTGAATTACTATATCTTAATCCTTGAATACCCGATTTAATCCTTTTAAGTTATTCACCATATATTTATGAAATCTAATTTCATAAATATATACTTTAGTATTTCTTACTAAAGTAGTTATGCCTAACTCTCTGAATAACCGAATCCATTAAACTTATCTCAAAGGAATATTTTATATCTCCAAGGAATATTTTATATCTCCATTAAGAGACTATAAATTCCATCTTGAGAATATATGTTTCATCAACACTAAATGTGGCTACCCAACATACTGAGGTTTTGATTGTGTCTTTAAATCTCACTCCTGATATATCAAAACAACCTACACTTCATGATCAAGTCCATTATCCTCTTAGGATTAAGAGTTCATTTAAATAGAAGTCGTGAGATTTATTATTCATTTGGCAGTCGTTAAGAGAATAATAAATCTCATAGTGGTCCAGTTCAATATGTCTTAACTCTTAAAACATATCAACATATCAACTAGAAGTCTCCACTTCCATGATCAAGACAAATCATCTTAGTTGATATGTTATAGTTTTCGCAGATGAAATGCCCAATTTCATCACCGACTACGTTCTAAAATTTTGAGTTTACAAAGAACTTGTGATTTATATTTTCTATGTCTTTTCACATAAATCACATACTATGCATCTTATGGACTATATGATAATGTCCGAATATTCATGCTATCATTATTTTAGATAAGAATAAAACAACTTAATTAATTACAACATTAAGTTATACATAATATCATACATAATAACGTATATAGCATCATACAATAGGATTTTAGGGCACTAATCCTAACATATGCATGCAAGCGGCATGCCATACACGCCCAGGAACTATAACCCAAAATTTACAAAAAAGAAACTCAGAAAACAAGAAAGAAACAAGGAAACTAAAAAGCTAGCATGCTTCTAACACAACAAGAAATAAACCTAAACTAAACAAACATATTAGAGCATTTAAAACATATAAACAAGCCATGGAACAACAAAAAAGCTAAGAAAAGTGAAGAGCCAAAGATAGTTACTTTACTTCAACACAAGAACTCTCTAGAGCTTGATTTTGACCGTTCCCCTTAGTCAATCTAATCACAACCTATAAAAAAGTGAGTTAGTAAACTTAAAACTTAAAGATCAAGACCAGAATAGATCCCAATAAAGCAAAATTTGACTTGAGGTTGTTTTGTGAAGAATTCCTTCTTTGATTCACTATTTTCTAGTGAATCTTATCTGATTTACCATTGGAATTCGTCCTTCTTTGAAAATCTACCATTTCAAGCTTTATATAGTCAAAAATAGGGATTTGGAGCGGTTCTTAGATGATGTGGGATTCACTCCAAAGCAAGTTTTAATGCAGAAAACCTTTCTTTTCTAGTTTCTGGAATCTTAGCACGGGCACGCATGCACGTGTATGCATATGCATGCAGGAAGCATGCGCACGCAGAGCTTAAGCATGCATGCTCATATGCGTGTATATGTACGCATGTCCTAGGATTTTCGTGGCCTTTCTTTCTAAAAATAGATTTATTCTTCCAAAAATAAGTTATATTTTCCATAAATAGTTTCCTCAATTAAATTTTCATCTAATCGGGCCCTAAACCAACCTTGAGTTTTAAAATTCTTATATCATTAGGGAACGGGGGCCCGACACATAAAGGTACAAAATGCAGTTTCTATCGGTGCTCCTATTTTGATTCGTGAGCTCCGACTAATGGAATTAAAAGAATAGGAGACAAAACATTTTGTTTTGACATACAGCTTGAGCCCAACCCACGCACACGATAAAGAACACGCATACATGGGGCAGGCTGTAACTACAAGGAGTTGCGTGAGATTCGTATGTCCGAATTCCCACTTTTGTTACTCGGGAAACGAGTAACGACAGGTTCACTATCCAAGAACCTGTTTTACTAATTACAAGCAAAAGGCAAGTGACTCACTATCCTAGAGTCACTAAAAAAGATAAACAAACATGGCCAATGGTCTCAACCATCAATCAAACAACAAGGTGCTCTTACGAGCTTAAAAGGACACATCTCTACAGGTAGCTGTCGCCTCTAGGTAATTTTCGTCTCTATTTCAATCTCTTCTAATATGGTAAGGCTCTTGCCTCTATGTAATTTCTATCTATATCTTAGTCTCTTCTATTATGGGCGAGGCTCTTGCCTCTATGTGATGTACATGTTCAATTCCAAAAAGGATATGTACTCAAGTTTTGCATTCTTCTATTTGTGACTTGTCTAAGGTTTGTACTTACATATTCAATTCCCGCGGGATATGTGCACAAGTATGGTAGCAATCTCGGTAATTCTGACTTATGAGGAAGTCTTTGGTGATGTATGATCTATCAGGGAAAGTGACTCTTTGAGGAGTGTGTTGGTGACTCACAAGGGAGCTTTCTTGGTGATCTTCAACCTGCGAGGAAGTCTTTGTTGGTGTGAAGCCCACTGGGAAAAATTTTTCTTCTCTTTTATGACTCCTTGGAAAGCATGTGTCAGTTCTACTCATGGGCAGCATTCTTGGTAATTCTCTGTTTCTTGGGGAAACTCTTTTCCTTACAACCCTCGAGCGAGTTGTCTTAGTGTTTTGGACCCACGAGGGAGTCCCTGATGATTCTTAGGGAAAACTTCTTTATCTTGTGACTTACTAGGGAGTTGGTTGATGATCTTAACTCACGAGGGAACTTTCTTAGTGATAGTTAACCACTGGGGATATCCTAAATCCTTCAAATTCACAGGGAATGTTTCTTGGGATCTTTGTGCCTTTCAACTTTTTGAGGATATTTCTATCATTTTAGTGTCTTTGTATCTTTTTTGCTAATTTATGGTCCATTGAGGATATTCTCAATTTTTCTTTTGCGCTTCCCATATGTCGGGAGTCCACTAGGGATATTCTAATTTTTTTTTTGTGCTAAACTACACGTAGTTTAGGGGGAGGCCTAAACTACATGTAGTTTAGTCATAAGACCTTCCTGCCTTTTCATTTTTCTCCAACGATTATGTGGGTGCAGCAAAGGGGAGGGGGGGGGGGGGAATACGCATTGATTCAGTGGACTGGGGCGGAGAAATGAAAATGGAGTCAACACCTAGATTAGGTCTAGGAACCATATATATAGTGCCCTTTTGGGGAAGGACTGATCTTACTACCAGAGTATGTGTTTTGTGTTTAGGTATGGCTTGGGAAGGTGTTAGGCACCTAAGACCGCCCAACCTGTGGGTCGGCTTCCACTCATTGTGTCTTATGTCTTAATCTCCTTAAAGGCAAGTTCAACATTGTATTCTACACACACACACACACACTAGCTAAGCATACAACATTGCATTTTTATCCTAAAACCCTAACATACATCTATCATGGCATCTCACATATCATCATACCCCAAATGGCAAACAAACAAGCATATATTATCAAGGCAGGAAAATCTCATGGCAAAAATCAAGTCACATGTCATTGTATCTCATTATGAAGGACAAGGCAAGCAAGCACATTCATGTTCACTATCTAAAGCAAGATCATATCCAAATCAATGCATGTTCATGTGAATGCATGCCTTATCTCATTGCACTACAACACCTATGCATTAATGCATGTTCATATTCATATGTATGTTCGTATAAATAAACAGATGAAAAACCCTAACAAACATTAAAGAGGTAAAAAAACTAAAACAAGACAAAACAGAGAGACAAAGACTCAAGGACTGAACAAAAGAGATTAAACAGAGGCTTAACGTGTGAAAGAAAACAAAAGAAAAGAAAACATAATTGAATTAGGGTTTTCTGGGCACGAGTAAGCATGCGCATACATAGAGCATGCATGCACAGCTCAGTTGTATGTGTACGCATACTTCGAGTAAGAGTGCGCATGCAGAAGGCATGTGTACGTATACTCACCCTAAACCCTAATCTAGAAGCACATAAATGCAGAATAGGGCAGAAATAAAACTATAAATCTAACTACCTAATATGCTTTAAAACATAAAACAGAGAAAACCTAAACTTAAAAAGACATGTTATAATATAAACTAAACAAGAAAAACAAAGAAAACAGGAATCAAAACAAAGACAAAAGGAGAAAAGAGAAAAAGCTTTATACCTTAAAACTCAAAGCTCCTTGGCTTGATTTTGACTGTTCCCCTTAGTCCAATCTATTCACAATCAAACACAAAAGTGATTAGTAATCTTAAAACTCCAAGATCAAGGCTAGAAAATGCCTCAATCAAAAAAAATATTCACTTGAGAATGTTTTGTGAAAAACTCCCGCTTTGATTTATTATTTCTAGTGAATCTTAGGTTTTTCCTTTGGATTTTTTGTGAGTATTGAAAAGCTACTACATATGGTTTTATATAGTGAGAAAATAGAGGACTGGAATGGCTCCTAAACGATGTGGAATTCGTTATGAAATCTATCTTTAATGTAGAAAAAACTTGCCTTTCATAGTTTCTGGAACCCTAACATGCGTACGCGTAGCTTGAACATGCATGTGCATACACGTGTATGCGTACGCATACCCTGGGTTTTCCTTTGTCTTTATTTTCCAAAAATAGCTTATTTTATTCATAAAAGAGTTATATTTTTCCTAAAACATTTTCCTTAAGTCAATTTTAATCTTATTGGGCCCTAAACCAACCTTGGGCTTTATAATTTCAACATCATTGGGGAATGGGGGCCCAAGTCTAAGGGGTACAAAATGCGGTGTCTATAAATGCCCTTCTTTTGATTTGTGAGCTCCGCTAACAGAATCAAAAGTGTTAGGACTGTTGGGAAAATATATGTTTGTATCACATACAAAACATACGCAGTGAAAAATTAACGGCTCTACTTCATTCGCAATTGATAACATGTACTAAGTAAGTTTCAGAATTCAAGAACAAGAAAGCGTACCTTGGTGCGGTGAAATTCAAAAAAATGATTAGAAGTACTTCGGAACACTTTTAATCTTCACTCTAATTCCACTTAATACCTAAGAATTGTGGTCTCTCAATCAGTTTTCAAGGAGAGAATAAGTGAATGTCCAACACTCACATACAAACCATTTCATGTAGTTATAATGAAAACCACTTAGAAAACTCACATCAAAGACTTATGAAATTCTGTATGTTTCTCTCCTTAAATATAATTGATTATCTAATTGGGCTAGCCTTTTGGGCCATTCCAATTGGGCTTTAGTATGCAGCTTGGAGTGGGACCAAAAGGGAACAAATAAGACTCTAGTTCCAATGGGTCTTCGGCTTTTTTGTCAACTCTTGATAAGTCCAAAGTTACCATTAATTATATTCAATACCACTATATGAATATAATTGCACTCTAGGCCTTATTAATAAATTATATCCCAAGACTTTATTATACATGCAACCCCTTCATTAAAATATTCGTAGTAATACAAAGTTATGAATGTAGACTGCCACTTTGAAGATTACTACATCTTAATTCTTGAGTACCGAGGTTAATCCTTTATATTATTCATCATATATTTATGAAATCCAATTCTATAAATATATACTTTAGTAACTCCTTACTAAAGTGGTTAGGCCCAACACTCTGAATAACTAAACCTATTAAACTTATCTCAAGGGAATATTTTATATTTTCGTTAAGAGATTATGAATTTCATCTTGAGAATATATGTTCCATCAACACTAAATGTGGCTGCCCAACATACTAAGGTTTTGATTGTAACTTATAGATCTCACTCCTAATATATCAAAGCAACTTACACCTCATGATCAGGTACATTATTCTCTCAGGATTTAGAGTTGATGCAAATAGAAGTCGTAAGATTTATTATTCATTTGGCAGTCATTAGGAGAGTAATAAATCTCACAGCAGTCCAGTTCCATATGTCTTAACTCTTAAAACATATTGTAAGGTTGAATTTTATCAACCATTTTGTTGGCTTTATTCTGTGCCAATTTGCTTGTATTTCAGCACTTAGAAACCCTATATTTAGGTGGAAATCATGTAAGGGTAGTGTGTGAGAGAATGTGAAGAAATGCTCAAGTTTGTGCAGCAGAACAGGGACTCGCGACTGGATCTCACTGGTGTCTCGCGACTGGCAAGTTGCAGATGTTGCACACGAGTGAAGTGTACAAAGAAGAACTCACGAATGGATCTCGCAGGTTGCTCGTGACTGGCAAGCTGCCAAAAGCTGAATTGTCGTGCCAGCTGTTGCACTACAGGACAAAAATTCTAGTTTGGCCGTTCAGTTAGTTCGCAGCTTGAACTCGTGACTCAGTCAAGCCAAGAGGCCAAGCCGCCAGCCAGCTCTGTTTTGAAAAAACTGACTCTTCGCATTCCTTTCTCACCCTAGTATAAATACCCCTCATACCCACGAAATGTAGAGAGCTTCCAGAGAGAATTTTGAGAGAGAAACCCTAGAGAAAAACAAGATTGACTCATCCACAATCTTTACCTTGTGACTCTTCAAATTCGTCTACTCTCACCCTCTCTATTGTTAGATCCTTGAGAGGTTCATTACCAAAATCCTTTTCTCACCTCACCCATATCTGTGAGAAGGTTATTTGGTGCTTTGGAAAGCAGTTAGGAAGGGACCAATTGATATTGGTTGATGCTATGAGCTATAGCAGAATCTGGGAAGCTAAAGAAGAAATAGGTTCGGCATAACCTCGTTGGAGCAAGAAGCTTGGAGCGCTTAGGTACACTGGGTAGATTAGGCTTGGAGGGTCTATTGTTGTCCTTGTATCTCAACTACATTCTGCAGTGAATTATTTGACTGCTTAGAAGGCGGCGGAGAGGTTTTACGTCGAGGGTTTCGGTTTCTTCTTCGATAACACATCGTTGTGTTGTCTTTGTATTTGCATCTCTCCTCCCTTAATCTTTGTCATTTAATTTCTGCTATGGATGTGATTTTAGTTGACTTAGATTGTTTATCAATTCTGTTTTAAGCTTTTGTTCATTTTCCGTACGTACATCGTTTGATATAAAGCTTGAATTGGTAATTTGTAATTTGGGGATCAAAACGTTCATAGTGTTTTATACGCTATTTGAACTTTCAATTGGTATCAGAGCGGGTGAACTTGTTGTGGTTTAATTACCTTAGTGCAATCCTTGACCCCTTATTAAGATGGACCGGTCTCAATCTTTAAATGCACCACCATATTTTGATGGTAGCAACTATGCTTTTTGGAAAGTCCGGATGAGGGCATTTTTATGTTCTATTGATGAAAGTGTGTGGGATACTGTAGATATTGGATGGGTTAGGCCGGAGGCCAAAAAATCCACTTGGGATAAAGTAGCCCTTGCTGCATCTAACGTTAACAGTAAAGCTTTGAATGCTATTTTTTGTGGTGTGTCTCTAGATGAGTTTCACAAGATATCTCATGTCTCGATTGCTAAGGAGGCGTGGCAAATATTGGAGACCACGTATGAAGGAACCAAGAAAGTAAAAGACACTAAGTTGCAGATGCTGACCACTCGCTTTGAGGAACTCAAAATGAGTGAGGACGAGTCCTTTGACTCTTTCTATAGCAAGCTGAATGAAGTTGTCATCGGCAAGTTCAACTTGGGTGAGAAAACGGAGGACTCAAAGATTGTAAGGAAAATCCTTCGATCATTGCCGGAGAGCTTTCGTGCAAAAGTTACTGCAATTGAAGAAAACAAATACTTGGATGATATCAAAGTTCAAGAACTAACTGGCTCACTTCAAACTTATGAGCTGTCTTTGCCATCACAAAGGAAGAGCAAATCTCTTGCTCTTAAGACAATTGATGAAAGGATGGAAGTTCATGACTCATCTGATGAAGATGTTGTTGATAAAGATGTAACATATCTTGTGAAGAATTTTCGAAAGTTCTTGAAGTTTAAGAAGAATGGAAAATTTGCTGAGAAAGGAAAATTCCCAAGTTTCGGAAAGAAGAAAAAGGACTTTAAGAAGAAAGATGGGAAGGAGTCTCAATCCTTTCAAGGAATTACATGTTTTGAGTGCAATGGACATGGACATATCAAGAAAGAATGTCCCAATTATTTGACAATGAAGGGTAAGGCTTATGCCACAACTCTTAGTGATTCGGATTCATCCAACTCCGATTCTGAGGAAAGCTGTGATGGAGAAGGGAATTACTCTGCTTTTATGACTATTGCTCATGTTGAATCTTCGGAGGATTTAAATTTGCTTGTGTAAGAACTTGGAGAGTATAGTGATGAGGAATCAATGGGAATTGTTGAAGAATCAGATGGTGAAGAAGTTGAGTGTGCTAGAAGATCTTCAAGAGAACTACAACTCACTTCTTGAGAAATCTGGAGAATATACACGTGTGGCCAAGGCAGCCTTGAAAAAGATGAAGAAAGCTGAGGAGGACTATAGAAGTCTTCTAGTGCGACATAAGGAGGCCAAGTGTGAGATAGAGAAGCTGAATAGAGAACTGTCAGACGCTTATGCAAAGGTGAGATTCCTTCAGCTTGAGGTAATTCAAGCAAATGCCAAGATAGAAAGAGTCTCTACAAAGAAGCTAGATGATGTAATCTCCTCACAAAAAAACTTCTCAGACAAATCAGGCTTGGGATATATCGGAGAAAGTAGTTCTGCTATTAAAATCTCCAAGGACATGAAGTTTGTAAAGGCAAAGGAACCAGTGATGGAAACTCCAGTTTTTGAGAAAGTGAAGCCAGAGAAGAAGAAGAATGTGGCTAATCAACGGGTGTTGAATAAGCCCCGTAACCACTTAGAGGTCAGACCAAAAGCTAGAAGGAAATCACTCCCAAGATCACAAAGAGGTCCAAGAACGAACCATTTTTGCCATCATTGTGGACTTCAAGGCCACACCAGACCAAATTGTCATAAGTTGAGAGCATTGAATAATGCAAGTGATCCAAGGTCAAGAGGACCAAGGAATGACAAGAGGACATGGGGTGTTGAGCAATCAAGAGGTCGAGATGGTGATTCCGGAATGATGGATGTGATGAAGATGATTGGTGCTTTCACCACTTGCTTGGAAAGTTTTACAAGAAGGTTTGAAAGTCCTAACTCTCATACTCAATCCTATAGGGATATCACCCCAAACGCACGTGACATGTGGGTGAAAAAGGGTACTCATGCATAAGCATTACAACATGTCCATGCATTAATACTTCCTATGTCTTGTGACTATGCTTGGTTGTGTGTTTTGTGATTGTTTTGAATTAAAATTTTTGCTTGATTGTTTCTGCTTTACATGCTTTTTACATTGTTGTTTTTTCATTACGTTTGTGTCAAAAATCCAAAAACACATTAAAAGTAGAAAATCCAAAATGTTTGATCAACTTTGATGAGTTTTGTCATAAACTTGTTTTGGCATGTACCTTTGTGCAAATGGCTTTGTGCATCTAAGAGCATAGCTTGTTTCATATGCACTCATATCATTGTGGGAGAAGTCTTGAAATCTATGTGATTGTTGTAAATCGATCTTTAAACTTGTCATGAATGATTAGTCAATGGTTTTGTCGATCTTGAGACATGCATGGACTTGTGTCTATATATCTTCCCACTCTATATTTTACTGTTTTAGCTTAATGAGCTCAACAAATGTAAATCTCCGAATGATAAGAGATAATGAGCTGTAAAAGCCTATCGCACATTCTAGTATTTGACTAGGAAAAAGGGAAAGCGACTCAAAATGTGATGTATGATGCCTAAAAAGCCAAAGGCTAACTTATCAATTTGAAGTATCAAAATTTTCAGGCATCGATCTCCAAAATGAGATGTTATGATTCAAAAAGATCATATGAAATGTTGAAAATGGAGCCAAATGAAAAGCTTCAATGTTATGTTATCAAGTTTTTGTGGGAGGTCATATATGCATATTTCTATAATTGAGATAGGTCACATTATCTAGTTCTAATTGTGTATGCCTTGGTTGAATTGATCATTGAAGTTTCACATTAGAGTCAGGTCTATCTCATTGATGATATCCACACACATCACACTTGTCTATGTTCATTGTATGCCTTATTCATTCGTGTGATTGTACTTGATAAAATGTGTTTCACATGCTCAGTTTTTGTTGATCAACCTCAAAAAGATTTTTGAGTTTTTTTGGAAAGTCTTTTGTTTTAGCAAAAATGTCAAAAATTTTCAAAAAAAACTGATGTGTCCTATTTTGGTGACTCATTCGTGGGTCAATCCAGTCGCATACCCCAGTCGCAATCTTTATAATGTAAGCTTTCACGTCTCACTGGCGAGTCAATGCCCCAGTCGCGAAAAATACTTAGAAAAATTTTTCAAAGTCTGGGTTTTAATGTTTCTTGTGACTTGATGTGGCGACTTTGTTGCGAGTGGAGGCTCAGTCGCGAGAATTACACAGAAAGTTTCGCGGCTCAGCTCGCGTTTATCTCGTGACTTGTACTTCCAGTCGCGAAAAACACTTAGAAAATTTTTCAAATTTTTCTTTGAAGTGTTCTGGCAGCTGGACCTGGCGACTTGTACGTGACTTGACTTAGTCGCAAAAAACGCGTGTTTTGCGCTTTTTAGGTCAGTTTTTTTTTTTTTAACTTTTCAGTTTTCCCTCGAATATTTGTAACTGTTCATTGCCTTGCCCGTGTTCTCCTCTCTTAAACTCATCATGTTCTTCACAAAATCATCACTATTCTTCATCATTTCATGCTTTGGCAGCTGGACCTGGTGACTTGTACGCGACTTGACTCAGTCGCGAAAAACGCGTGTTTTGCACTTTTTAGGTTAGTTTTTTTAAAAACGTTTCAGTTTTCCCTTGAATATTTGTAACTGTTCATTGCCTTGCCCGTGTTCTTCTCTCTCAAACTCACCGTGTTCTTCACAAAATCATCACTATTCTTCATCATTTCATCTTCAATCTTCAAGAAAAAGGTATGGGATTTCTTATTTTCTTCACATTACTCATGGGTACAACCTTTATTTCTTGGATTTGTGTGTTAGTGTTTGGTTTTTGTGTTCTTTGTGATTCAGCCATAATTTGGGTCATTTTGTTGAATTTGTTTGAATGGGTTTTGTTGGCTTTTCTAATCTAATGCATGATATGCTTTCTCTCATGCTTGTTTATCCTCATTGAGTACATATGTTGATTTGACCTTTCTTGTGCATGTCATCCTCAATGCTCCTTGTCAAAATGACAGTTTCTTGCAACTGTATGTTGTCCGTAAAATACATTGGCCTGTGTCATACCTGCACATTTATTCATTTTGTTGACCTGCTAAATGCTCTTTTACACAATGCACTTGTGGTTCTCATGTTTACTTGTTGCAAGCTAGGTTCATACTCTATGGTTAACTGTTATATCACTCTGAAATCCATGTGTTTTCATTTTTCTAACTACCTTGACTCTAATCAACTTGATGTTTGTGTCTTGTGTTTATTCTTGGATCTCTACTGTGTGTCTATATCTTTGGTGTTCATCTGGGGCTGTTGCCACGAACTTCACCGGGTGCTTGGCACCGCTGGTAATACTTGTCTTCAATCTCCATCCCTACCTACTTTGATGAGGTTCTTGCCTCGGGGAAACCTTGGTCTTTATCTCTATCTCTACCTTTTCTTTTGTGCTGGCATATTCAATTCCCTTGGAATATGTGCACAAATTCTTTTTTTTTTTTTTTTTTTACTGAAGACTTGCATGGGATCAATGCCTACATATTCAATTCCTTAATTTCTGTATTCTTCTTTTCTAACTTGTATAAGATTTGTGCCTGCACATTCAATTCACAAAGGATATGTGCACAAGTTCTGTATTCTTCTTTTATGACTTGTATAGGAATTGTGCCTGCATATTCAATTCTCGAAGGATATATGTACAAGTTCTTGGTATTTCTGACTAATGAGGAAGTCCTTGGTGTGTGATCTACTAGGGAAAATGACTTGTTGAGGAGTGTGTAGGTGGCCCACGGGGGAGCCGTCTTAGTGATTTTCACTTAAGAGGAAGCCTCTAATAGTGTGTAGTCCATTGGGAAAAATTCTCTTGTTCTCCTTCATGACTCACTGGGGAACTTGTGTTGATTCTACTCATGAGGGAGTTGCCTTAACTCCATAGGGAAATTCCTTTCTTTACACCCTTGAGTGAGTTACCTTTGTGCCTTGGACCCTTAGGGGAGTCTTCCATGATACTTGGGAAAATTTATGTATTTGTGACTTACTGGGGTTTTGGTTGATGGTCATGACTCACAAGAGAGTTGCCTTTGTGATTTCCAATCTGCTAAGGGATGCGCTTGATCCTTTCAATACCACTATGGATGCTTTGAGAGTCTTTGTGTCTTCTACCCAATTGAGGTTATTTCTGCCATTTTTGGATGAATTTGTGAATTTTTCTTTGCACTTCCTACCTTCGAGGTACCCACTGGGGATATTTGGAATTTTTTAACTAAGCTACATGTAGTTTAGCCACCAGGTGCCTTCCCGGCTCTTCATATCTCCCCAATGGTTACCAACTGTTTCTTCTTCTTCTTATTTCTCATCATCTTCTTCATCTCTTCATTTCCTCTCCAACTCTTCAACTACCTCTTTCTCTCTACAAAAACCCTCTACCTCTCTCTGATATCTTCACTCTCATAATCTGATTCTCTCTTCCTTTCTCAAACTCTTTCAACTTCTCCCAAAATCCCTCATCTTCTCTAACGGCACCCAAGTCCAAAACCAAGAAACATCTTTCGTGATTTTTGGTGATGTGTTCAATCTCACCCACTGGAATGGGGCAGTAAGATTAAACAATTCTCCTCAACTGATCTACATGCCACAAAACCATCTCTCAGAGGGTGCAAGGACCGGATCGGTAAGTTTTTTAAACTTTTATCTGATCTTCTGTTTTAATCCATTTTTAGACTTGTAAATGCTTGGGTTTTGTTGTGGGATGGTTTTAGATGTAAACTTGATAACTTAGGAGGGGAAGGAACATGTTTAGGATGAGTTTTGATCAAAAGTTGGTCGAAAATGTTGAAAAACACTCTCTGTCTATGTTCTTGTGAGAGTATGTATTGGGCCTGGGCACGCAGCCTGTACTCATGTGTACGCATGCTCCATTTTATGTGTATGCGTGCTCTATTCTTCAATTCAATATGGATGCATGATCCAACCTGCATACGCATTTATAGACCCTACGCATGCATATGTAGACTAGCGCATGCATGCTGGCACTTAAACACCCTAATTTTCATTATTTTGACTCCTTTTCATTTATTTCCTTTTCAAATGGCAATTCTCATGTCCTCTTTTCATCTATCAGCAGGACTTAGCTTCCTTTTCAGGTAGGGATAGCACCAGTCACATACTTTCTTGGTAAAGGGCCTTGGTCGATGACACAAAGGCCTTAATGTGTGCAACCAATATAGAGCCTATCCTCCATCTGCTTTTGGAGAGTTCTACCAGTGCCATTCTAGTACAGTGGCTGGCCGAGAGGTGGTGGGACACTACCAACACCTTCCACATTGCTGAGAAGGAGATGACTATGACTCCCCACAACTTCCATCGGGTGACTGGCCTTTAATGTGACGGGCCTATCATTAACTTGGAGGCCGAGTCGGGTACCGCACTGAGCATAGAGTTACTGAGGCATAGGTACACGATAGAGTTAGTCTGCTACTTCGACTTCAAGGTGGACCGTAGGTATTTTCCACAGCAGACGCTTGAGGATTGTGCCCAAATGGTTAGGTCATTCTTGCTATACATACTAGAGGCATACCTCTTTGCCAATGGAGGGCATACAATGTCTTTAAGGTGGTTGGCTCTGTTTCGTAACTTCGAGGATGCTTAGGAGGCTAACTGGGGTCAAGCTTACCTCACCTACCTTTATTCTGTTGGTAAATCTAGTTTTTGTATCTCATACAAAACACACAGCAGAAGCAACAAACATAGATCTATTTCATTCATGATTGATAACATGCACTATGTAAATTTCATAATTTAAGAACAAGATAGCGTACCTTAGTGCGGTGAAATTCAAAACAAAAGATTAGAAGTACTTGGGAACACTTTTAAACTTCATTCCAATTCCACTTTACTCCAAAGAAGTGTGGTCTCTCAATTAGTTTCCAAGGTAGAATAATCGAGTGGCTTCACTCACACATACACACCATTTCACAATGATGTCTCTCTTTTCTTATATTAAAAAATTCTATACGTTTTCTCCCTTTATAACTAACTGATTATCTAATTGGGCTGGCCTATTGGGCCTTTCCAATTGGGCTTTAGTATATGGCTTGGAGTGGGACCAAAAGGGAACAAATAAGACTCTAGCTTTAATGAGCCTTGGGCTTTTCTGTCAACTCTTGACAAGTCCAAAGTCACCATTAATTATATTCAATACCACTATAAGAATATAATTGCACTCTAGGCCTTATTAATAAATTATATCCCAAGACTATATTATACATGCAACCCCTTCATTAAAATATTTATAGTAATACAAAGTTATGAATGTTGACTGCCACTTTGAAGATTACTATATCTTAATCCTTGAGTACCCGATTTAATCCTTTATGTTATTCATCATATATTTATGAAATTCAGTTTCATAAATATATACTTTAGTAACTCCTTACTAAAGTGGTTAGGTCCAACACTCTGAATAACCAAACTCATTAAACTTATCTCAAGGGAATATTTTATATCTCCGTTAAGAGATTATGAATTCCATCTTGAGAATATATGTTCCATCAACACTAAATGTGGCTACCCAACATACTGAGGTTTTGATCGTGACTTATAGATCTCACTCCTGATATATCAAAGCAACCTACACCTCATGATCAGGTCCATTGTTTTTTCAGGATTTAGAGTTGATGTAAATAGAAGTCGTGAGATTTATTATTCATTTGACAGTTGTTAGGAGGATAATAAATCTCACAGCAGTCCAGTTCAATATGTCTAAACTCTTAAAACTTATCAACATACCAACTAGAAGTCTCCACTTCCATGATCAAGACAAATCATCTTAGTTGATATGTTATAGTCTTCACAGATGAAATGCCCAATTTCATCACCGACTACGAACTAAAATTCTGAGTTTACAAAGAACTTGTGATTTATATCTTCTGTGACTAAATCACATAAATCACATACTATGCATCTCATGGACTAAGATAATGTCCCATTAGTTCATTAATAAATAGTCTCATATAATTAAACAATTTAATCATTTATGACATGCCAATAAATTGGATTTTAGGGCATAAACCCCAACATATTCCTCCTTGGACACGCTCAGCCGTAGGACTCTGCATCAGCTAGTGGGGACTTCGCAAACTATGTGCTTATGTCATTGATCTTGTAAACCATCATCTTGCAATAGTCATCTATTTTCTTACAAACTATCATCTTGCATATTGTTATCTTGCAGTATATCTTGTAAACTGTCACCTTGTGAATTGTGCCCCCGTTTTTCAGCATTGGGCCATGAAATACGAGCTCATTTCTCGTGGAGCAGAGGTGGACTTGAGGAGCTTCTCCTTTGTTAGGGCTTACTTCAATGGGCTTTCTTTTGAGGATATGAGTAGAAATTCCATCTTCTCTCGTCACTTTCTTTTGCATATTTTCTAGGGTCCTCCTTTTAATGCTATGTGTTGTCATAGGTCATATGGAGTCCTTGGGCCGAGGCCTCTTTTGTTGTGGATCTTGCCTTAGAAGCAGCTGACCTTATTACTTTTAGGATCACCCAGCCTCTAGAGGGTGCTGGTTTGAGGGTTCTATACCTAGCAGAGAGAGTATGTTGCCAGCTGTTAGGTGAGGACATACCGCATGTTCCAATGGACCCTCCACAGTTCATGCTTTCCCCTCTTTCCATGACTTATGTTGAGTACTAGCTTTGGAGGTGCAACATTCCCTATGCCAGGCAGCTTATGGACGATCTAGACTATGCTGAGTTCAGCGAGACTCATTTCATGCATTCCTTCATTTTGGAGTAATGTATTCTTTACCTTTTTACTTGCCATCCCTTTTTCTTGCATTTCATGCACATGATGACACTTAAATATGATACTTCTGTTAGGCCGGTCCTACTGCTGGCGGTCCTATTGACCCTTCCTTTCTACCTTGGTTAGTCTATGCCTAAGGCCCTGATGGCTTTGCTCGAGAGAATCCTGTGGGATTGTGGACATAACGGAAGGGAGTTGCCACCTAGTTTTTGCAATGGTCTAGGAACAATATAAGTAGCGTCCTCTCGAGGAAGGAACTTTTTGATCTTACTACCAGAAATATAGGTTCGGAGTTTAGGTATGGTTTTGGGAAGGTGCTATGCACCCAAAACCGCCCAACCCTACGGTTGGCTTCCTCTCATTGTGTGTTATGTCTTAACCCTTGTAGATACTGTATTTTGTTTGCCCTCGATTTATGTGCCAAACCCCGAAAATTACAAAAATATTATCTTTTCTCCATGGGGCCAAGGAAACATCTAGATTGACATGGCATAACTTGTTCAGGCATCGGAGCACTCGAAGTGTCTTTTTCGGTCAAATTGACCAAAATGCCCTAGTCAACCTTGAGTTGATCGAAAGTCAAACGAGGTCAAATTCCTCCCCAAACCACATTTTTCATGCTTTTACATCAAACCCAAGCCACTGGGAGATTTTTGTCAAATTTGACCATGTTTGACCCGACATTGACTCCCGAGGGCACCAGAAACCCTAATTTTGATCCAATCGTCAAAACGGGTTAGGACTAGCGCCATTGCGAAGATTATCAAATTCCCTTTACAATAGTTGAGATATCTAGAAAACCCTGCAATGCACGTCAGCATGCTTCTCGAGGCCATAACGTTTTATCCGACTATCAAATTTCAATTTCTTTAGTGTTCCGGAAACTAGACATCTAGATCTTTCCAAGGACACCAAGATGAGCTCAATCCAAGTCCAAGAAGACCTTCAAATATGTGTCCAAAGATTGACTAAAAAAAGCCAGAACTACTGATGTCAGCAGAGGTGGCCGGCAGCCCTTGTGTCGTAGTGGCCGCTAGAAGCTGAGGGGTCAGATTTCAGCTATAAATGCTTCCAGGCCCCTTATTTTGAAGAAGAAAAAATGTAGATTTTGGGGAGTTTTCTAGGAAAATTCTCTCTCTTTTCTCTTTGATTTCTCTCCCAAACACATTCAAACATTCTTCTCTTTTCTCCACAATCACAAGGTAGTGTTCTTGTACCCAATCTTCCTATCCTTTGTTCCATACCTTGGATTTGAGGTTTAGGGGTATGGATGTAGCTTCTTAGCTACAATCCACACCCTTTTCTTTTCATAGCTTTTTCTTGTTCAATAATATGCTTTATTGCTTTTCCTAGCATGCTTTTGCTTTATTTTGCTTCCTAGCATGTTTTAGGGTTTTTCTAGCATGTTTCCTTGCTTTTGCCATGATTTATCACATTGATGTTGTTGGCCTAGCCTTCTTGGGCTAGGATATGTCTAAATTCCATGTTTGTGCTTAGATCTACATGCCTACGTGTTCTTTGCCATGTTTATGCTTAGATCTATGTGCCTGTGTTTAGATCTATATGTCTATGTGCTTCGTGCCATGTTTGTGTGCTTAAATCTGTATATTGGTTGCTATGCCATGTGCTTCTATAGCTCTTTTGTCCCTTGATATCTCTTTTTCTTATGTTTTGGCCCTTATTGGTGGGGTGTAGATCACTACAACAAAATATATTTTTAGTGATGAAAATTTGTCCAGTTTTTTTGTCGCCAAGGACCTTTAGTGACGAAATCTGCTTTTAACGATGAAATTCATTTTGTCGCTAATACCCTATTGCTAAAGGTTTTAGCGACAAAAAATTTTGTCACTAAAGGTCCGATTAGTTTTTTTTTTTTTTTTAAAAACTTTTAGCAATGAAAACATTTTGTTGTTAAATGTTTTCCTTACTAAAAACACTATTCAATGACGACAATATTTCATCGCCAAAAACATTTTATTTTATTAAATCATTTTTAGTGACAAAAAATTTCGTCACTGAAACTATTTTTTAATAAAATTCGGGTATTATGGACACAAAAGGTGTTGGAGTTGCCACCTAGTTTTTGCAATGGTGTAGGAACCATATATATAGCGTCCTCTCGAGGAAGGACCATTGATCTTACTGCCAGAGATATGGGTTCAGAGTTTAGGTACATTCTTGGGAAGGTGTTAGGCACCCAAGACCGCCTAACCCTAAGGTTGGCCTCCCATCATTGTGCCTTACATCTTAAACTCATTAAAAACATGTTCAACACTTGTATCTATACTCACACACACACTATCATACGTCTAAGCATACAAAAAGCCATCATTCATCCTAAAACACATACCTATCTATCTATAAAGCAATAAGAAACCCAACCACACATATATACAAACCCTAGCATGTGAAACCCTATCATACCACTCATCTCAAACAAAGGCAACAACAAATTAAGGAAGCAACTTAATCATGGCAATCATATGATCATGTAAACATCCATACTCAAAATCAAACATCGTACAAACATATTCATCACAAAATATACATGTTCATATCAATGCATGACCTACCTTTACTTACCTTGCTACAACTTAGCACCTATGGCATAATGCATAGACATGTGAATGCAAGTTCATGGTATTTAAACAAGACATAAATGTAAAACCCTAATCTAAACATATTAAAGATAAGAAAGCATACAAAATAGAGACTCAGAAACATAAAACAAAATATGAAAAACAAACAAATGAAACAAAGCAGAAACCCGAATTAGGGTTTCTAGGCAAATGTCTGCATATGTAGACAGAGGCCTGTGTACACAGGCCAAATCCCACGTACGCAGGACTTGACCTATGTACGCATGCTCATGACATGCGTGTTCAAGGTTATTTAGAAACCGTAACCCAGAAGAAAATGAAACAGAAAAATAGAGTAGACACAAAGCTAGACAGAAAACGTGAATCTAGCAACCTAGCACGCTCAAAACATAAAGGAAACTATGAAACTAACCTAGGCAAACATACAAACATCAAACATGACAAAGAAAACATAATTTAAACTGAAAAGAAAGATAGAAAAGAAAAAGGAAGCAAGGATGAATACCTTAAAGGAAAAAGCTCCTAGACTTGATTTTTGATCGTTCCCCTTAGTCAAATCTATCACGGTCAATAAACATGTGATTAGAAACTTTAAACTCAAAGGAGGTGAGAAAAGGTCCCAATCAAATAAAAAAGACTTGAGGGTGTTTTGTGACAAATTCCCTTTTGATTCACTATTTTCTAGTGAATCTTAGGTTTTCCCTTAGGATTTTCTCTATCTCTTGAAAATGTACATTGTAAGGCTTTATATAGTGGAAAAAATAGAGTTTGGAACAGCTCCAGATGATGTGGGATTCATTCCAAATCTCAACTATTATTACAAAATTTTTTTCTTCTTTTATGTTTTTGAAACCCTAGTTGTGTACGCAAAGGTATGCCTACATACGCATGCTTTGGCGCGCATACTCAGGTTGCTACCCACGTACATGGGCTGATGGACTCTTTGGTCCTTTATTTCCAAAAATAGATTCATGCTCATTTAAAAGGTTATATTTTCCATTTTAACACTCCTCAAGTCAATTTGATATCTAATTGGGCTCTAAACTAGTCTTGGGCCTTAGAAATTAGGCATCATTGGGAACTGGGGGCTCGAGTCGTAAGGGGTACAAAATGCAGTGTCTACAGGTACATATTGTGACAAAAAAAGTTTTCTCACTAAAACAATTTTTAAGAAAATTTAGGCACATATAAAGACGAAAAGTTTCGTCACTAAAGCTATTTCTTAAAAAATTCCACTACATTTAGCGACGAAATATTTCATCACTAAAACAAAATAAATTTTTTTTTTTTTTGCTATATTTGGTGACGACGCTAAAACTAATTTTCTGTTTTCATTTTTTTCCAGTCTTTGATATTAACATGTAACTTGTCATTACATTATTAAAACCTCACATTTGAATAACACATTTATTTCAACAACACATTTATAAGAAAGCGATCCATACGTTCCACAAGTAAAAATAAAACAAGTATCCAATTCAATCCATCCATACAAATTGTTTGCAACACATACAATAACATAAGATGTTTTATAACAATACAGAAAGTTTTGTATAATATAATTAGGGTGAAAAGAAGATGTCCTCAAATGTCTTCAAGTAGTGCCAAAATAAAATGCCCTAAAAGCTACCAATAAGAAATCTGCACAAATATAAAAACAATACTACATTAAAATCGTAAAGTAAAAACATTAACTATGTTATAAGAAACATTTCTAACAATGCATTAAGAGTAGTCACACCAATGAATTAAAATCACAACTCCTAATATGTAAGTTGTAGAAAACAAATATAGATTTTCAAGTGTAATGTAATACAATTAGTTTCAAATAATGCATTAAAAGTAGTCACACCATGTAATGCGACTCAATTGCTAAGATAAAATAATAACCAATAAGTCTTTTAGCTTGAAGACTAACCACCCCCATAGGTAAGAGTGTCATCATAACCCTTGCTCCTCAAAAAGTTAAGGATATTCTTTTGCACCTCTTCGTGCTTAGCTTGCGCCTCTTGGTCCCTAGCTCTTGCCTTTTTTTAGCTCAATTATCTCACTTTCTAGATGATGGATATATTCTACCGAGGAACTAGATGAGGCAATGGTTATAAGATAATGATGCACAGAAAATCTGTAAGTTGAATGCTCCGGGCTTCAGTGGATTAGTAGTTGCTTGGAAGGCCTGAAAAGAAAGAAACATAAGATCAAAGGTGACCGAGGTGAGCCAGCCAAGAACCCTTTGATGCTTAAGTTAGTTTTTCCTCTAGAACTCAAGAATTCCAACTTTAGGAATAGTGGGAACTTACTTTCATTTCATATGGATGAGTCCTTATATAGTAAGCTTCGGAGTGGTTACTTGTTTAGTAACTTCTTCAACATGTGTGGAAGTTGGAAGGTTCAGACTTAACTTCCACAACTGCTATAGAAGTTAGAATGTTCAATCTTATCTCCTACAACTGCCATTGGAAGTTAAGTACTTAGTGGGTTATAGTGATGAACAAGAATTTGCTCATGCTTCAAAATAGTAGAACATGGTCTAAATTACAAGCTTTTATAGATAAATCCATTTCTGAGAATTTTCTAAGTGTTGCGAGGTTGCCCAACTACTTCCTTGATGGATGACCTTCATCCCCATGGACGACCTTCATATCCATGGACGACCTCCCCACAGTGGATTGACCTTCCTATGTTGAGTTAACCTTCTTGGTCTTGGACGACTCTATGGATGAATTGGAGATGGTACGATTTTTGGTTCACCATCAGTTACCCCTTGTCCAAGGGTTGTCTAGAACACTGTAGTATAACTATTGGTTTTTGACACGCATCAATATTTTTATGGTCAATTGTTGTACCATATGTCGTCCTTACTCTGGGTGGATTTTACTGCTTCAAATTGTGTCACGTGTCATAATCTCATTAGCTGGCTGGTTGCGTCGATTTATTTTTCGAGGAGAATTCCACGTGTCAACTCCTAGTTGGTTCGTGTTGCTTCGTTAACCCACCTCTGGGCCTTATAAATATGCACATTCTTTCTCTTGCCCTTTTACTATTCTGATAATTTCCTTTCTACCATTTCGTCCAAGAGCCTCGTCTAGTCCTCGTCTTCTAGTCTCATTAAGTACTTCCTTTCCTTCATCCTTAGGTTTTCGTCTTTATTCATTCTTTTAACTATGTCCACGTCTAGTAGTAGCCTAGAAAGAGAGATAGACGAGTACCAGGACGTGTCCCCTGGGAGTGGTAGTATCAATTATGAGAGCAGTGAGGGTAGTACTGATTACAATAGTCATAGTATTTCCTCAGACGAGCATTATTCATCTGGGTTCCTGGTTTTTTTTTAGAGAAATTCTAGGACTTGCAATGTAGGATGGCTTCTGGGGCAGGGACTAGCTCGTTTAGAAGACAACTTAGTCCCCATCAGGACGAAGAGGAGGAGGAAGAAGAAAACATAATTTATAGTTGTACTCTCGAGGTAGCGTCCACTTTGGATGTGCTTAAGTTGAAAACCATTGTAGGTAGATATCAAATTTTGAGTGAGTTTAGGCCTTTTTTACCCAAAAAAGGAGAATGGTGTTGTTCTCCTTTTTCTGGTTTTGGTGTATATACCTTTTACCTTTTTGCAGGTCTTAGGTTTCCCTTGAATTCCTTTTGTAAAGACCCCTTTCATAGGTTGGGTATTGGACCAAACCAACTCAACACCAATGGATGGAGGACAATAGTTGCAATGCAAGTGCTATGGCGTGAGGCATTTGAAGGGAACTGTCCAATCATAGTGGATGAGTTCCTTTATTGCTATAAGCCTTCAAAGATAAAAGCAATCTGCTGGTTTTTACTAGTTTTCATTTAGGGGCTCTCAGTTTAGTTTGATAAAGGGTCGTAGCTCTTCTAACAGGCTTTGGAAGAAAGAGTTCTTTAATTATTTCTGGAAATTGGGCTGGGGACCCAGTTGATGTAGATAGTGCCCCCTTTCCTCCTTTTACCAGCAACCTAGGTCGTCTTCATCTTGAGGGTATGTTTTTCTTCCATTCTTTCATTTATTTCTTCAAACTCTTTTTACTCATCTAACCTTCATCTATATTGGAGAAGTTATTACTCGTTTACACTTAGACAAACTTTATCTGGATCGTATTAAGCAAGCACGTGCCTTCCCTGAGAGGTCCTTCCACAACTTAATGACCTTTAGTAGTTTAGCTACTTGGCATTGCAAGTGGTACTGGGGGTGAAGAGGATGTACCGGTCTTGGATGATGTCACTTCCTTGGTCGTCTAGAAACTTGGCATCTAAGCAGGAAAGAGGAAGGGTATATCCAGTTCTATGGACCTTGATGACCTCCCTACTTGTTGAGGTTCCAAGAAGCAGAAGTCTAGCAAGACTCCTCCTCCCAAGGTTTCAAAGTTCCCTTTTGCGATGGTACACTTAGACGCCTCTGCAGTGAACTTGGTGCCCCAGACCACTCCATCCGTCTAGACTACTCCACCCGTCCAGCCTAATGACCTCCCTTCTGCAGCCAAAGCTACTCACAAGGCCCATCCTTTAGAGAAAAGCAAGCATCCTCCCAACTTGGTATTGGACAAGGGTTATGCTTGTAGGACGTTCAAACAAATCATCACTGACAATGAGGTAATCTCATGTTATAACATGTCAGTGACGGACTTTAAGCATTCTGCCATCCATGACCTTTTCAAGGTATGTGGTTCTCATTATTTTCCTTTTATTTTCAAAAAGATTCAAGGAAAATTTCTAACTCTCTTTTATCCATTGTCAGGCCATGTCCAAGTTTTACACTACGTCCACCCAAGCTAAGGAGCTTTGCATTGAGGCTAAGGAAGCCAAGGAAAAGAACAAGGAGCTGAGCCATGAAGTTCTTCCCAAGAAGGGGAAGGTGATCAGGCTGGCTCAGTATCTCAATCGTTTACAGGGACTGGAGCAAAAAATAAAGAATGAAGTGGAGTAGCTCAAGGAAAACTCCGTTGAGAAGGAAACTCGTATCACTCACCTCGAGGTGAAGGTTCAAGATTTAACTTCGTCTATGGAGAAGGCTCAAAAGGAAGCTATCACAGCCTTTATGAGGTCAGCCGAGTTTAAGACTCGTTTAGATCGTCATTATGCTGCTGGCTATGAAGATTTCCATGCTGATGCCAAGGGGGCCTATCTTGAGATGGATTTTGACTCCTTCATGATCCCCACACTGCTGAGAGTTCCCTGCTTCCGAAGAGTTCTGAGGACGTCAACATGGTGGATGATGCTACAACTAAAATTGCCTAGGACGATCCAAAGTCTAGGGGTGATGCCCCCACTGGCTTATCCCAGTAATTTTATTTTCCTTTAGAAAAATTTATTATTTAAGTTAGTTGAAAATGCTCATTGTCTTGGGCTTTACTCTCTCTTTCTCTCTCACTTTTTTTTTTTAAATTCATTCAAGTACAATTCCCTCACCCAAGTGTATGGACGATCAACATATACAATTGCCTTTATTGGCTATGAATAACTCAAAAGGGTTTTTGGATAGTGGTCGTCTACCCTTCTTTAGATTTTATGAATGAATGTCTACTTTTATTTTAATTTCTTACTTGGTGTTGAACACGTTATATACTTTATAAACGAATTTTTATCTACATCATCCATGTTGAAATAACTTTTTCATGCTCAACACTTTTACCATTTTTTACATTTCACAAGTATAGCTCATTTATGAATGGTTTCTTTTTTGCTAGTTTTATTTGTCCATATTATTGACTTGTAGCTCGCATTATTCTTTGACCATAAGTTGAACGATCCTTAACTCATCTTTAGTCAAGACGTTTCCAGCATTTACTCATCCAAAAATTGGGCTGTTGGCTGGTTAAATTCATTCATGGACTTCAAAGTTTTCTTATGTGCACATTTTTCCTTGTCCATTAATTAGATGTATACCTTAGATTTTACCTCGTCTAGTGTTTAGACGAATATACCTTGGTCTATTTTTCTTTGCCTTATCCTTACTTTAAGGAAAGCTTTTAGACGTTACATCCCTGCGTCCAGGGATTTTACTCGTTTTGGGCCTCTAGCCTTCTTATGGATTAGTTTAAATGAAATCACAAAAATTTTGGAAATTCATACAACATTATACATATTGAAAATCCAAACTGTATGTACATAACATAAACATTTTCCACAAGCATGGCACATGCTTAAAAGCTAGTGCTTTAGGGAATTTAGAAATACTAATGTACAAACAGATAGACCAAGTACATGACATCATCCATCACAAATTCGTCCATAGATAGCGTAGAAGTTAGAGTCTAATGCACTTTTTAGGGAATTAAAATATTTAAAAACACGCAGTAGTAGTAATAAACATAAGCAAATATGAGGAAAACAACACATAAATTCAACTTCTTCCATGATGTTCGTCCATGGTGATGCTCGTCCAGGCTGACCTTTCATTGATAGTACCTTCTTAGATGCTCAACGTTCCAAGGGTGCTCTAGCTTCTGTCCATCTAAGGCTTCCAGGTAGTGTAATCCCTGCTTTTGCAGTTAATAACCCTATAAAGGCCTTCCCAGTTAGGCCTTAGCTTGCCATGAGCAGGGTTTTGGTTGCCAAGGGCACCCTTTTCAGGACGAGGTACACAATGTTGAAGCGCCTAGGTTTCACCATCGTATCATATTGCCTAGCCATAAGACTTTTGTATCTTGCTATCCTTTGTTCGGCATCCATCCTTACCTCGTCAACAAGGTCGAGGTTATAACGAAGTTGTTCTTCATTGTCCTCGTCTTGATATGTCATCACCTTGTGATTAGCCATGTGTACTTCTGCAGGTATAACTGCTTCACTTCCATAGGCTAATTTGAAGGGAGTTTCCCCTATGGTGGTCCTTACAGTCGTCCTATAAGCCTATAGAACACCTAGTAGCTTGTTTGGCCATACTCCCTTTGCCCCCTCAAGCCGAGTCTTGATGATTTTTAGCATGGATTGGTTTGCTACTTTTGCTTGTTCATTTGCTTGTGGGTGGGAGGGTGAGGAATAATGATTCTTGATTCCAAGTTGCTCGCAAAAATCTTTAAAAGGTGTGTTATCAAATTGCCGTCCATTGTTAGACACTAGTACCCTAGGTACCCCAAACCTGCATATAATGCTCTTCCAAACGAAGTTTTTGACATTCTGTTGTGTAATCTTTGCTAAGGGTTTAGCTTCCACCCATTTCGTGAAATAATCAATACCTACTACTAAAAACTTCATCTGCTTGGTCCCAATTGGAAAAGGGGCCCAAAATATCCAAGCCCCATTGTGCAAAGGGCCATGGGGCCATCATTGGGGTAAGGTACTCCGAGGGTTGCCTAAGGACGTTACTGAATCACTAACATTGGTCGCACACCTTGACATAAGCCTTAGCATTTGCTTGAATGGTTAGCCTATAGTAACCTACACGAACGACTTTGTGGACGAGTGCTCTTACGCTTGAATGGTTGCCACATGCTCCCTCATGAACTTCTCTTAATACATAGTTTGCTTCATCTGGGGCTAAACACCTTAAGTAAGGCTGAGAAATGCCTCTTTTGTATAGCATCTCGTCTTTAAGGACGTATTTAGTTGATCTGATCCTTAGCTTTCTGGCCTCGTCCCTTTCTTCTAGAAGCCTTCCTTCTTTTAGGTAGTTAACTATTAGGGTCATCCAACTTTCTTCACCTTCTATCTATTGTGTCTCTGAAAGATCTATACTAGGCATGTATTGGACTTCATCAAACTTATCCATTGATCCATCTGCTGATGCTTCCTTTGCTAAGGCGTCTGCCTCCACGTTTTCTTCCCTTGGGACTTGAATGAAACTAGCTTCTTTAAATTTCTTAACAAGGCGTCTCACCTTATTAAGATATTTCTTCATCCGTTCTTCTTTAGCTTCACATGTTCCATTCACTTGACCTATAACCAACTGAGAGTCTCTCTGGACGACTATTGATTCACCTCCAAAGACTTAGCCAATTCTAGCCCTTTAAGAAAGGCTTCATAATCAACTTCATTGTTGGTTGTTTGATACTGCAGATGAACCTTATACTTCAACTTATCTCCTTCTGGAGATTGCAACACAACTCCTATTCCTCCTGCATATAGTGTAGACAATCTATCCACATGGATAACCCATGTTTTTATGTCTTCCACCCTGTCTAAGCTACCATGACTTGGAGTGAATTTCGCAATTAACTCTGCTAGAGCTTGAGCCTTTATTGCATTTCTTGGTTGGTACCTGATGTCAAACTTACTAACTCAACGGCCCATTGGATCAGTCGTCCTGCGGCTTCCAACTTGTTCATCGCCTTCTTGAGCAGATGGTCTACATGACATTGATGACGTGAGCTTGAAAGCAATGCCTCAACTTCTTGGAAGCCATTATTAATGCAAAATCTAACTTTTCCATCATTAGATATCATCCTTCTGCTCCTTTTAGTGCTCAGCTTGTATGATATACAGGCTTCTGCACTTTCCTTTCTTCCCTGATCAATGCTAAACTTACTGCATGTGGGGATACTGCCAAGTATAAGTACAATTCCTCACCAGGTATTGATGGAATTAGTAGAGGAGCCGTGGTAAGATAAGCTTTAAGATCCTGGAAGGCCCTTTGACACTCGTTCGTTCACTCGAACGTCTTCCTAAGAACTTCGAAAAAAGGCAAACATCTATCTGTAGCTTTTGAAACTAACCTGTTTAGGGTTGCAACTCATCCAGTGAGAGAATGGACCTCCTTGACATTCTTTGGTGGTTCCATGTTCAGTATGGCTTGGATCTTATTTGGATTTGCATCAATTCCTATCTGTGAAATCATGAATCCTAGAAACTTTCGTGAAGAAACCCCAAAGGCACACTTACTTGGATTCAACTTCATATTGTATCATCTAAGTGTGTCGAAGGTCTCCTGTAGTCGTCCAGATGTATCTTCTAGTCCAAGCTCTTCACTAGCATATTGTCCATATAAACTTCTTCATTCCGTCCCATCTATGGACTTAACATGTGATTGACTAACGTCTGATAAGTTGCCCCCGCATTCTTCAAACCAAAGGGCATTACCTTATAACAAAATAAACCTTGAATAGTAATGAAGGACGTCTTCTCTTGACCTGCCTCGTCCATCTTTATCTGATTATACCCTGAGAAGGTGTCCATGAAGCTTAGTAACTAATGACCTGCTGTTGAATCTACCAACTGATCAATACGTGGCAAAGGAGAAGGCGTCCTTAGGGCAAGCTATGTTCAAATCAGTGAGTCTACACACATCCTCCACTTACCATTTGCCTTTTTGACCATCACCACGTTAGCTAACCAATCCGAGTAATAGACTTCCTGAATAAATTTCATTGTGGTTAACTTCTGGACCTCTTCCTTAATAGCATTGTCTCGCTTGGGAGCAAAGACCTTTTTCTTCTAATGAACAAGCTTGGAAGATAGGTGTACATTCAATCGATGAGTAAAAACACTTTGGTCAATTCCTAGCATGTCCTCATGACTCCATGCAAAAACATCAATACTCTTCCTTAAAAACTAGACGAGGTCTTGCTTCTTCATTTCCTCTATACTTGTTCCTATTTTAGTAAACTTCTCAGGGTTACCTTATTCCAGAGGGATGTCTTCCCGAACTTTGGTGGACTCTGCAACAACTCTTCTCTCTTCTATGCTCATTGTTTGCACATGCTCGTCCATAGCCAACATGACTAGGTAGCATTCTTTAGTGACCAATTGATCTACTTGCAATTGCCCTATCCCATACTCTGTTGGGAATTTGACTGATAGGTGATAGGTAGATGTTACTGCCTTCCAACTGTTTAAAGTTGGTCTTCCAATAATGGTGTTGTATGAAGATGAATAGTCCACCATGAGGAAATTTTCTTCTTTGGTTATCTGTAGTGGATATACGCCCACCACTACAGGTAATGTGATGGTGCCCACAGGTTATACTTTCATTCCTCCAAATCCCACCAAGGGTGAACACACCGGACGAAGTTGATCTTGTCCAAGCCTCATTTGTTGGAAGGCAGGGTAATGCAGGATTTTTACTGAAGTTCCATTGTCTACCAACACCTTTTTAGTTGTATAATCCACAATAAGCAAAGTGATGATGATTGCATCATCATGTGGGTGATGGATTCTTTCAGCGTCCTCATCCGTGAACATAATGGCTTACTCGTCTACCCCCCTCGTCCTTGGTGGTCGTCTAGAGAGTTGGACATTTTGTACCACCTTTGGAAGATTACCCTGTTGAAGTTCCTCCTATGATCACCTTTATTTCTCCAAGTGGGGGTCGTGATGACTCTTCTACCTTTCTTTTCAATTTCTCGTCTTTATGATCTCTTCCAACGAAATGTCTCAACTTTCTTGTCTGATAAGATTCTTTATCTGCTGCTTCAAGTCATAACAATCGTCCATGTCGTGCCCATGATCTCTATGGAAGCGGCAATACTTGTTCTTATTGCGCTTATTGGGATCTCCCTTCATCTTCTCTGGCCATTTCAAGGATAGGTCATCCTTGATTTGCATAAGTACTTGATCGAGTGGAGCATTCAAGGGCTTGTAGTTTTGACCCTTTCCTGAAGCTGAATTTGCCTTCCTGTTATCTCTATTCTTCTTCTCCCCTATCCGAGCCTTCTTTGGATGAGGGCCTTATTCTGGATGGCGTGGGAGGTCTGCTTCTATTCGTTCTGCTCTCTTCCTCTTCTTGGTAATGATTAGGTTTTCTGCATTCATGAAACTTTGGGCTAAATGGACGAGTTCAGCCATGGTCTGCGACTCTTGATCATAAAGATTGTGAATGAATAAATCGGAACTAACTTCATTGTGGAAGGCTGCTAATAGTAACTTGTCATCCTACAGTCAAAGCTTCCCTATTGAAACAAGTGATGAAAGAGCGCAAGCTCTCATTTTCTCCTTGCTCTATGGTCTACAGGCTGGATAAGGAGCGTTTATGCCTTTGTCCTCCGATAAAGTTGTTAAGGAACAACTTGCTCAACTCCTCAAAAGAACCAACAATATTCAGTGGTATTTTACTAAACCACACTCATCCTGGCCCTTTAAGGGTGGTTGGGAAAGCCCTACACATTATCTTATCTAGAACCCCTTGAAGGTGCATTGTGGTCTTAAAGGTCGCGATATGATCACATGGGTCACGTGTTCCATCATACAAATCCAAGGAAGGCATCTTGAACTTGGAAGGCAGGGGATGACTATTGATGGAAGCTATGATAGAGGAATTAGTTCGATGAACTAAATCATCTACGTGATTCGTCTTTCGCATATTCTCCCTCATCTCGTCCATGACTCTCTTCATTTAGTGCACCTCCCTCTCCAAGTGTGGCACCCTTCGTGAAGTAGTACCCTTTGAGTGGTTCTCGTGCTCAACATTTTCTCCTTCTTTAACTTCTTGAGTTTGAGCCTGTCCTTCCACACACCTTTTATTATGTTGCCTTCTTTTGTTGATCTCTCGAGTCAACTCCTGATTCTGACGAGTTAACTCTGCCATGGCGGCTGCCATAGATTATATTTGCTGGACGAAAGGTGGTAGCATAACAGGTGCTGACTAATGAGCGTGGTTGGGGTGGCTGGAAGCATTCCCACTTTCCTGATGGCCTGGACTAATAGCCATTGACCTTATCCGGACCATACAACCTTTTTTCAGAAAAAGATAAATTGTGAATCACAAATTTATTCTATCCCATAGATGGCACTAACTAATGATGCATAGAAAATCAATAGGCTGAATGCTCCAGCCTTCAATGGACTAGTAGTTGCTTGGAAGGCCTGAAAAGAAAAAAACATAAGATCAAAGGTGACCGGGGTGAACCGGCCAAAAACCCTCCTATGCTTAAGTTAGTTTTTTTCTCTAGAACTCAAGAATTCCAACTTTAGGAATAATGGGAACTTACTTTCATTTGATGTGGATGAGTCCTTCTATAGTGAGCTTTGGAGTGGTTACTTGTTAGTAACTTCCTCAACGTGTGTGGAAGTTGGAAGGTTCAGACTTAACTTCCACAACTGCTATATAAGTTAAAATGTTCCATCTTATCTCCTACAACTGCCATTAGAAGTTAAGTATTTAGTGGGAAGTTATAGCGATGAACAAGGATTTTCTCATGCTTCAAAATAGTAGAACATGGTCTGAATTACAAGCTTTTATAGATAAATCCATTTCTGAGAATTTTCTAAGTGTTGCGGGTCGTCCAGCTACTTCCCTGATTGACGGCCTTCATATCCATAGACGACCTCCCCACAGTGGATTGGCCTTCCTATGTTGAGTTAACGTTCTTGGTCCTAGACGACTCTATGGACGAATTGGAGATGGTACGATTTTTGGTTCACCATTATAAGAGAAGATGAAGGTCTTATGCCAAGTCCTTTTACAATGTCAGATTTCTTCTTAAAAACTATGTTTGGTATCTCCTCTTGGGTTAGGGGAATTGCATTAGGATCTTGACAATGCTCCTCTTGCACTTTCAAAATAGTTTCCCATCATTTGAAAGAGAGAAAGAAACAAACAATCACAATATAGATACTACATATGTTATAGGTTTACAAACCTGATAAGGATGGAGTGATACACATACATATGTCGCTTCATCCTTAGGGTGTACCCACATATTTGTCTTTGGATTGAAATGAACATCTTTGAAGATTGTTGCTAGTTCAGGAACTTGACCTCCATTATTATTTGTTTGATTAGTTAACATTCAAGTGTTAGATAGATATAGTTATTTAATTACAACATGTAATATACTAAGGTTTAAGAAAATGAAAAAACACGTTTCTCCTCATCTACCCTAATAACAAGTGCCTTTGTCCCGCGTTTATGTTTGCCTAAAGTTTTTTTCCTATTTTTAGAGTTTTTTGCTGATTTTACCTAATAAAGAACATTCAAGATATTTATTAGATCATGAATCTGACATTATACATTTACTTCATCTAAGTATTAATCTAGTCATTTGACAACATAATATAGTAAACATTGGGTAATAATAATAAACACATAAATAATTTACCAGCCATTTATCGTTAGTCCATTTCCCATCAATGAGTCCAGTCCACTGCTCAAGTGTGGCATTCTTTTGTAGGTGGCTTCTTACATAGTCAGCATCATGAGATTTTACGAGGTTTTTATAAGCCTGATGCAACTTGTTGGAGCTGCTACTCAATAATCTTCCACATTTTGTATTCAATGTTTTCGTTACCAAGTTAGAATCTCCTTGTGGCTCAAACTGATCCTATGAAATGAAGTGTATATGTGTTACAAAAATATTATTATATGAATTTAATATACTTAGTGACAACAAAGATGAGTTAGACATCATCAATGTAAATTTACCGCAACATTTTGGAGCACCGCATCTCTAGTAGCAGCATCAACACATTTCCAATTTTCACATTGTAACTAGACAGATTACTTTGCACTTGTACACCAATTTCATTGACAAGCTTTCATGAATTCTCCTTAACAAGAGCAACATACTTTGTAGCTATACGTACTGGCAGCTTACCAGTTTTCTTAACAAGTGCCCATACTGCTATACCACTTGTTGTTCCACGGGTATTTCTGTTAGTAGATCCTATTTAGACATTATCAATGTTAAAAAAATTATACATTCCATGTACATTATAGCTAAATTAAGTGAAGTATAATCTTAAAAGTAAAGACAAGATGCAATTGTAATTAAGTGTGTTCTTTGTAATTACCAGTCGTGTAAGCTAATGTGCCGCCAGGCTGCGCCTCCACAGTAGAAGAACTTTGGGCGAGAGGATTTGCTTCAGGAGGTGGCCCCAATGATGTTCCCGTAGATTGGACCATTGGGAAAGATGCTCACCTCACGAGCATTTAAGTCATCCTGGTGCCATCTGTAACTAATAAACATACATATAGAGGAATAAAGTCATTACAAATAATGGAATAACAAAGTTATTATCTAATATAATAATTCTAATAACAATAACATCTATTGTAGCAAACAATACGTCACATTTATAGTACCTTATGGATTAAAGAATTAGATGATTCATCATCATTGTCATCATCACCAATACGTGGTACACAATCATCATCATCTACCACAACACTAGCTCTATTTCTTTTCCCTTTTGCAAAATTGGACTAAGCAGAATCCTTTAGAGAAGTTGAGATATGCTTCAATCCTAAAGCATCAATTCTCTGTTTGTTATGCCTCATTCTATCCAATCTTGTTATCTCATACTTCGATATATTATGAGCGTATTTGGCCTTTTTGGGCATTTTTTGGAAATATGTATTGACATGAAAGATAAGTACAATTGCTACTAACTTTACATATAATAATCCACACTATTATCCATATCAAGCAATTCACAAGTGTAAAATTTTAACACAATTGTTATTAACTTAACACAACAAATGACTACATCAATATCAATATCAAGTTCAAGATAAGTTTAAAACTCTAAGAAATTGCTACTAACTTTACATATCATAATCCACATCATTATCCATATCAAAATTAAGACAAGTGCAAAATACACAATTATTACTAATATTCTACTCATCATAATCTACATCATTATCCATATCAAGTTCAAGATAAGCACAAAACTTCAAAACAATTGCTACTTAGATGACTCATCATAAACCACATCATTACCTATATCAAGATCAAGACAAGCACAAAACATTTAAGACAATTGTTTTGAATTCTACATATCATAATCCATATCAAGATCAACATCAAGTATGTCATGCTTTTCATTTCGATTACCATCTCTTGAAGTTCCACCTTCAGTAACAACCCCAGCATCAACATCACCCATTCAATACTCAATATTGTCTTCAACATTGATAGGGACAACATCAACAATCGCTTCACTATCTTCTGTATTATCATTTGATTTTCCACCCTCGACTTCCGGGACATCAAACACTCCCTTATGTTGGATGCATTGCACAATTTGCCAAGGTTCACCCAATTTGGTATCATGAAGGTAGAGAACTTGTTTCACTTGACTAGGAAGTATAAAAGGTCATTTTGATACCACCGACTTGTAACATTAATGCTTGTGTAGTGTACATTGATTCTTATCGTTCTCTTTTGACCATTGGTACTAGTATTGTACCATTCACATTGGAACAAAACAACTTTATAAAACATATACTCTAATTACCAAATTTTGTACACATGACCATAGAAGTCGTGCATTTTTCCCTCATGGTCCCCATCGATATATACACCACTATTTTGAGTTACATGGCGATTGTTTAGGTCCCTTGTATGAAACTTTACACCATTGACCATACAAATTGTGTACTTCTTCACATGCAGCTTAGGACCATTTGCTAATGACCATAATTGTTTAGTAGCTTCTGATGACTCGTTAACTTTCCATCTATTCATATATAATGACATACAACAAGTAACATTAATTAGCAATAAGCAATGATGAAACTATTCAAATGTTTAATTTTTATTAGTGTGTGATTAAATTCCAAATGTATTACATGTTCTTTGAACCACTTGGGAAACTCTTGTCGTTGTATTTGAGTTATGGCTTCTCTAGTAGAATTATGCAATGTGCTTTTATGTTCACTGTTAAAAATAAGGTGATTTATATTCAGCTAATCATTGTAGATAATATTCAAAACTTGATCAAACAATATATGCATATGAAATCACATACTTCAAATAAGGCTACTCAAGACTATTGTACAACAATTACCAATGAGCAATATCAAGCAATATACGAGACAAGTTTCCATCATTCCACCTACCCCCTGTAGGTTGGGCAGTCTGTGAAAAAACTATCAATCTTTCGCTAGATTCACCAAAATCTTCATTTCTTTCCCTTCAATTATGCATAGTTTCGATCCCATCAATATACAAAGACTAGTTGTTAATACATTCTTTAAGAATGTAAGCCTCTGCAATCGAACCTTTTGGTTGTACTCAGTTGGGAACGTATCTTTTCAATTTTCTAAGCTACCTACGAGGAAAAAGTATTGGGAGTATGTAATTTTTTACCATATGGAAAAGATACAATTGATGGATGCATCAAAGAATTTAATTACCTTTCAATTGGGTACATACACTGATATTGTACCGGGCCTTCTGGAATTGCTTCTCGAGGCAAGTGAACAGCAAGATGGACTATAACATTAAAGAATGCTGTAGGAAAGAACCTCTCAAGCTTGCATAGTATGAGAACTATATATTCTTCAAGTTTCTCCAATTAACACAAAAATGCTATACAAAAACACTTTCAAAAACATATAAAATTCTTAAAAATCATTTTGGGTTTGATCATTAAGTGATAGAGTATACACATATCACATTTGAACACATACAATCACACAAATGAAATAGGTATTCATTGAACATTAAACTTGTGTGTTGTGTGTGTGGATCAAGTATGAACTAGTCCATAGTCTAGTATGAAGCTTCAATGATCAATTCAATCAAGTCATACACAACTAGTACAAAGTCAAGTGACCTATCTCACTTGTAGAAATGAACATATATGACCCCTCACCAATGTGTTTGCATTTTGGTTGAAAACTTTTCATTTGGCTTCCATATTTCATACTTTTGATCAAATACAACTCAAATTTTTGAGAAACGATGCCATGAAATTTTTTATATTTTTGTGATAAATAAGCCTTTGGCTTTGGCACCATACTTTTTAATACAAATTTGCTCCACCTTTTCCTAGTCAAACTAGTTTTCGAAGCAAGACTTTTTCAGCTCTTTTCTCCTGTTAGAGATAGACAATTGAAGAGCTCTTTGAAAAAGAAAAAAATGTGAGGAGATATATAGGCATAAGTCTACGCATGTATTAAAATCAAGACTATTGACCAATCATTCATGATAAGCTTGAAGATTTATTTACAACAATCAAACATAGATTTCTAGATGTCGCTCACACTTAAAAATGTGCAAACATAACAAGCTAAACTCGTAAATACACTACGCCATTAGTATGAAGGTACTAGGCCAAACTCAACATGTGATATACACAACACAAGCGATCAAACTTTTTGAGATTTTTCACTTTTTATGGGTTTTTGAATTTTTCAACACACTAAAAAACAAAGCAATAACGTAAGATCAACAAAAACAAGGTAAACAAATAAATACCTATAATAGAAACATGCTTAAACCAGAAGCAATGACACAAGAAGATTGCATATGACATGATGCATGAAAATATAACCCTAATATGTTGGAAGTATTAATGCATGGGCATAGTGAGTGATCATGCATGAGTATCCTTCTTCACCCACACTATACGAGTGTTTTGGGTGAGATCCTTGGAAGGAGGGGTACGATTGAAATAACTCTCAAACCTTGGGGTGAAGCTAGATAGGCATTGTGAAATGTTTTTCAACATCTCCAATGAGTTGACCCTCATTTTCTCCTTTAGCTTGAGATCCCTTTGGCACTCTTCTTGAGTTATCTTGGCCACGCAAAGAATCAGCCCTCTTGAGTGCTTAAAGCTTGAAGCAATTTGGCCTTGTATGTCCTTGCATGCCACAATGATAACAAAAATGCTTCACTTGAGATCCCTTTTGACTTTTAGGTAATGACTTCCCTTCGGAATCATCAACTTCTTCACCTTCGGAATGTACACCTAGGTTATCAACCAACTCACTCAATTCATCTCTAGAGTCAACCATGATAATTGCCATGAAAGCTAAATAGTTTCCTTTACTATCACATTCTCCTTCCGCATCGAAATTTGAGCTTTTTGAATCACTAAGGGTAGTTGCAAACACTTTAGCTTTTCCTCTCAAGTAGTTTGGACATTATTTCTTGAGATGTCCATGCCCATTACATTCATAGCACACGATTCCTTGGGTTGATGAGGAGTCTTTCCCATCCTTCTTCTTGTTCCCCCTCTTGTCATTTTTGGAGTATGAGAACTTTCCTTTGCCAAATGACTTCCCATTGTTCTTCATCTTGAGAAATTTCCAAAAGTTCTTTGCAAGAAATGCCACATCCTTCTCTATATCGTCTTCATCGGAAGAATCACCCATTCTCTCATTTATAGTTTTGAGAGCAAAGGATTTGTTGGACTAGTGAGAGAACAATCCGAGCTCATTAGTTTGAAGAGATCCAATAAGTTCTTAAATCTTTATCTCATCCAAATCTTTGCTCTCCTCTATGGCGGTGACCTTACCCCGAAAGCTTTCGGGTAAAGATCTCAAAATCTTCCTCACCACCTTGGCTTCTTCAATCTTCTCCCTAAGATTAAGCTTGGCAATCACTATCTCATTGAGTCTTCCATAAAAGGAATCGAACGACTCATTGTCACTCATCTTTACTTCCTCAAAACAAGTAGTAAGCATTTGAAGCTTGGTGTCTTTGACCTTCTTGGTACCTTCATAGGTTGTCTTAAGAATAGTCCACGCCTCTTTGGCTATCCTCACATGCGAAATCCTATGAAACTCACCAGTAGAAACACCATAGAAAATATCATTAATTGCTTTTCTATTGGTTTTTGCCAATGCAAGAGCAGCCTTATCCCGTTCAGATTTGGCTGTTGTAGGTCTTACCCAACCATTCTTGATGGAATCCCATCATGCCTCATCAATCGCATAAAGAAAAGCACACATACGTACTTTGCAAAAAGTGTAGTTACTCCCATCAAAGTAGGGAGGTGCATTAAGAGATTGAGATCTATCCATCTCACTCGAGGTCTAGGATCACACTAGGATATTGAAATTCAAAAAGTGTACCCGCTCAGATTTGTACTAAAACACAAGAGCTTGTTCAGACCCCCAATTAAAAATTATGGCTCTAGATTGCTTTTACTCTAACTTAGACTAAGTGTGGAACAAGAGTAAATAAGCTCAATGAACCGATAACACTACCCTAAGCCATATTTATCCATTATCAACAATAAAATGAAAGGTTAAAGAGTAAGGAAGAGAGATCCAAACAGAAAATAATACCAAGACGTGTTATCACAGAGAAAATAGAAAAACTCGGTGAAAAACCACTTCGCAACCCTCCAAGTCGAAATCGATCCACTAGAGAATAAAGTTGGAGTACATGAATAACAACAAACCCTCCAAGCCTAGTCTACCCCATGTACTTGAGCCATTCAAGCTCCTGCTACCAACTGACTTCTCAGAGCCATGTCTTCTCTAGTTTTCCGGATCCCACAATTCAGCCCGATTGCATCCAGCAATGAATGGCTCCTTCCAATGATTCCAAGCAACACCAAAATATAACTTTACACTCAGAATGGTTATGGTAAGTGTTTAGGCTAGCAACCTCTCAAAGATCGAGAGATAGAGAGAAAGGAGTTGAGGAAAACCATAAGGGAATGTGTAGATGATTGTGGGTATAACAATCTCTAACTCTCAAATGTATTTTCTAGGGTTTTCTCTCTGAAAGCACTCCTTATAATTTGTGGGTAATGAGGGTATATATAGTGTGGGTAAAGACTTGGTAAAGCAAAACACAACTTTTTGCCAAACAGAGACTTTCACGGGTCCTTCGTGGGTTGGCCTTTCCTCCGAGACAGTCGCAAAAATGACAGCCTGGCATGACTTTTCATCTTCCAGTCATGTGCTCTACAAGTGACATTTTCACGGGTTGCTTCTCACGAGCTACTTGCAAGCTAGTCACAAAATCCACTTGTTCAACTTTTGAAGCTAGTTTCCTAGCAAAAGGGTAAACAGGGAAACGAAGACCACTAGTGAAGTCGGCCTCATAAAAACAAACTTCGTGAGCATAGGAGTGACAGGCCCTATCCTCGTCACTTAGGATCCTAATCTTTACCAAATAGGGAACTGAAACCTATCCCTAATTTGCTTCTCATCCTTTCCCGTGAGGGAACACGAAATTTTTCGAGCTTTATAAGGGGTGGAAAGGGAAGTAACCTCAAAAATCACACAGTCATTAGACGAGGATAACCCCGTCTCCAAGTCACTAGACCTATCCTCAGACATCTTTAATGGCCTAGCTACCTTAGCAGAATGGTAAACCAAGGGGAATAACGAAGAAAGGACAAACTTGTATGAACAATCCTCCCCCACAAAGAGACTGACCCACTTGAGACACTCTTCCTCTATAGACTCAAGTAAACAACTAGGTGAGCAAAAAAGAAAAGCTATTAAGGGACAATCAACCCTAACAGAAGAATAATCTACCATTGAAGAACAAGAAAAGAAACAGGAGCATGAAGAACTTACCAGGGAATGCAAGACAGAGGCTTGAAGAAGAGACAAACCCCAGAATGAAAACTAAACAAGGAAAGAGTGCAAAGGAAAGGAAACATGAGGGAAAAATGTGAAATAAGTGACCAAAGCACGCGCGGGAAAAACGAGAAATGTCTGCACGTCGAACGCATCCTGACCGTACACGTGGCACTCAACTGCTCAAAAATCAACTCATTGTAAATGCACAGTGCACGGAATACAAAGTGTCAGACGAATATGTTCTCATCTCGTCCAACAAATGAAGATTCGAACAAGGGGGCAGCTGATGAGTAAGAAATTTATGATCATCATTAAGATGATACCGTCATTAACCAAGAGATGATGTCAGGCATTTATTACGCTTATTAGTGACAAAACATAATGGACGGAGCAACGGTCACAGAATGAGTTGTGAACTTCAGACCAAGATTTTGTAACGCACTAGCCATTGAGCATAAATGCAATGATTCATTACCCATTAATAAGACACATAACTATAAAAGCAACGGCAACAAAAGTGAAAGGTACACACAAATACTCTACAAAATCCACTCTCTAGTCTGTTTCTCTCCAAAATCTTTCTCCCTTACTGACTTAAGCATCAGAGGCAGTTTAGCTAATGCCACACTAGCGTGTTACTCTTCCGACCAATTCATTTTACAGGTTTTTCCTCCAATAGAGACAACCCCGATCGCAGCATCGTCCATCCACTACGAAGAGGAGCTCAACTGCTGATTTTATGCATCATTAGTTTGGTTACCTATGTCTTGAGATATTTGTATGATATTTTTTGTTTGTGTTGCCATGTTGATTGTTAAGAACTTTCCCTAATTGTCATAGTGTGTGTCATCAAAACAACAAATATGTATGCACCCACCTCAACATATGGTGGTAGTAACCATGGATCACTAGTCTTCATTAGATTTGGGTACCCAATGGCGAACTCACCAACTCATACCCCAAAGTCAATGGATCATTTCTTGTTGACTATAAAGGATACACCATGCCATTTAGACCAACATAATGTTCATTACATTACAAGTTGGGAGGTATAACATCCTAGTTATGGGAAACAATGAAACAACAAATCCACCCTACAATGTAATGACTTAGAACCTGCCCATAGGCCGGTCCATGTTAAAATTGCATTGCATTGTTGCATGTGTTTGTTTGGTTGATTGATGTAGATGGGGTCCTAGCTTTGATTGACCCAACCAAGCCTTTTCTTAGAATTTGGTCAAGATCAAAGGGAAGACTCCAAAGAGAATCCAAGACTGACATTCAAGCTAGTAGTTCCAGTTCCAGTTCCAGTTCCAAGCCTATCACAATACTGAAGCCCGTGAGCATAGAAGACACTCCATTGCTGCAACATCATAATCCCGTGTTTGACCTGTTAGGATTAGTGACCTTAAATCCTATTGTAATATGTCATGTATGATATTATGTATGACATTATGTATTAAATAATGTATGACTTAATATTGTGATTAATAAAGTTGCTTTATTCTTATCTAAAATGATGGTAACATGAATATTCGGACATTATCATATAGTCCATGAGATGCATAGTATGTGATTTAGTCACAGAAGATATAGATCACAAGTTCTTTGTAAACTCAGAATTTTGGTTCGTAGTCGATGATGAAATTGGGCATTTCATGTGCGAAGACTATAACATATTAACTAAGATGATTTGTCTTGATCATGGAAGTGGAGACTTCTAGTTGATATGTTAATATGTTTTAAGAGTTAAGACATATTGAACTGGATTGCTGTGAGATTTATTATTATTCTAATGACTGTCAAATGAATAATAAATCTCACGACTTATATTTACATGAACTCTTAATCCTGAGAGAATAACGAACCTGATTATGAAGTGTAGGTTTCTTTGATATATCAAGTGTGAGATCTAAAGTATCGGTCAAAACCTCAGTATATTAGGCAGCCACATTTAGTGTTGATGGAACATATATTCTCAAGATGGAATTCATAGTCTCTTAACGGAGATATAAAATATTCCCTTGAGGTAAGTTTAATGGGTTCAGTTATTCAAAGAGTTAGGCCTAACCACTTTAGTAAGACTAAAGTATATATTTATGAAATTAGATTTCATAAATATATGATGAATAACTTAATAAAGGATTAAACCGGGTACTCATGGATTAAGATATAGTAATTCACAAAGTGGTAGTCTACATTCATGACTTTGTATTACTACAAATATTTTATGAAGGGGTTGCATGTACAATAAAGTCTTGGGAAATAATTTATTAATAAGGCCTAAAGTGCAGTTATATTTATATAGTGGTATTAAATATAATTAATGGTAACTTTGGACTTGTCAAGAGTTGATAGAAAAGCCCAAGGCTCATTGGAGTTAGAGTCTTATTTGTTCCCTTTTGGTCCCACTCCAAGCCACACACTAAAACCCAATTGGGAAATGGTTTGTATGTTGGTGTAAGTGACTTCTTCATATTCTCTTTAGAACATACATACATAATTGATTGAGAGACCATACATCTTGGGCATCAAATGGAATTGGAGTGAAGTTTAAAAGTGTTCCCAAATGCTTTTCATCTTCGGTTTTGAAATTCACCATGCCAAGGTATACTCTCTTGATTCTATATTCTAAAACTTACATAGTGCATGTTATCAATTGCGAATGAAGTAGATCCGAAATTTTCCGTTGCGTATGTTTGGTATGCAATACAAACAAATTATTTCCAACACGACCTACAAGATAGTCCAAGCCACAAAAAGTCCGAAGATTTCATCACTATAGCGGAAGGGGGAGAACATCCAAACACTGAAGAACCCATGAACACTCAAGAGTTGCTAAACACCATGGTAGCTAGTCATATCCAATTGAGGGAAGACACGAACCTCATCGTACAACAATTTCAGAACCTAGAGAGTGGCCATAAAGAGAACAAGAGGGTGAGAAGAAGATTAACGAGAGGATAAACAAGGTGGAAGAGATGATCAATAGAGCCCGCAAGATGAAAGACCTCAAGGACTACCAATTACTCTCACTTTTCTCCAATGTGAGATAGCCTTCCAAGTTCAAGATGCTGACCTTGGACTAGTTCAACGAGTATAGCTTCCCAAAGTCCCATTTGAAGATGTACATGAGGGCTATGTAGCCCCTGGGAGCAATTGAACAGTTACTTGCTCAAATGTTTCAAAATACCTTGACTGAAGCCGCTCTCAGGTGGTTCCTCAACCTAGATGATGTTAGAGCAAGCAGTTGGGAGGACATTTGTCATGATTTTCACAACCAATACAAGTACAACATAGAGGTGGATGTGACGAGGAAAGATTTGGAGACCACTAAGCAAGAGTCGAAAGAATCTTTCTCTACCTTCATTACCAAGTGGAGGTCCAAAGCTGCACAGATGATGAATAAGCCAAGTGAAGAAGAAAAATTAACCATGGTTGTAAAAACTTATTACCTATATACCATAAGTATTTTTTTGCTCAATATCTTCTTAATTTTAAAGCTTTGATTGCTTCTGGAACCCAAATCGAGGATGCAATAAATAATGGCACTATAAAGAATGAGGACCCATCAAGGTTTAAAAAGAATTTAGGATCTAATTCTAAAACTGTAGAAGTTTCTTATATATACAAAAATGATCCTTACCAACTTATTGCCCTTATTGGCCCCGTGCAAATATCACAATGGTCACCTTCAAGGCCTAGGAGAGAATTTTATGAGTTGTATATGCCTGTGAGTCAAGTGTTTGAAAAACTAAAAGTAAAGGGGTTGCTAAAACCCTTAGACCTAAGACCAATCCCAAACCCATTACCTACAAGATTTGATGTGAGTAAGAGGTGTGCCTACCATCAAGGCCTCGGTCACGACATTGACAAGTGTTTTGGCTTTGTCATGCAATTCAAGATTTAATAGACACTAAGGTGATTGTACCGCCTACAAGGCCTAGCATTACTAACAATCCCTTTCCCAACCATAATTTTAGGAGAGAACTGAGGATTAATTTCTTAATGAATGAAAAGGTGAAGAGGACCCGTTTGAGTGATTTATGACCTACTCGAGTGCTTTATGATGACATAGGAAGAGTTAATTGGTATGACATCCACTACAGGGTATGATATGTGGAGTGAAGATGCTACAGAAACCCCAAATTATCCAACATCCATATATAGGAGGAGACACTTCAAACCCCAATCAAATTACCTAACATCCACATATGGGGAGAGACACTTTAAAGCCCAATCAAACTACCCAAAATCCATAAATGAGGGGAGACACTTCAAACCCCAAGCAAGTTACCAAGCACCTACATATGGAGGGAGACACTTCGAACCCCAATCAAACAACCCAACTCGTACATACAAGGGGAGACACTTCGAACCCTAATCAAATGACCCAACATACGCATATGGGGGGGGAGAAACTTCCAACTCCAAGATACCGATCTAAATGATCCATCAAAAATTGCCCACATCACAAAGGGGGGAGACACTTCAAACCCCTATATTTGGAGACAGAAAACCAGATAGAAGCCTTGAATAAATCAACCCAACAAACACCCACAGAAGAGGATGAGCTCCTCAAGCAGCTGCAGAAGACACAAGCCAATATATCTTTATGGGGTTTACTCATGTCCTTATACAAGTACCTCCAAAATTTGGTAGACCTTCTCAATCAAATCCAAGTCCCTACAACCACTACTTCTTAAGATCTGAATGCTATGATTGGGTATAAAAGTAGAGAACTCACTATTTCCTACTCTGACAAAGATTTGACAAAGTAAGGGAAGCACAATAATGATCCATTGCACATTACTGTAGATGTCAAAGGCAAGAGGATTCCAATGGTTCTAATTGATGATGGAAGTGCCTTAAATGTGTGTCCTTTACAGACTGCAAGTTGCTTGGGCCTGAGTATTGAGGATTTTGTGCCAACTAATCAACATGTGAGAGCATATGACAATAGTAGAAGGGTGGTCTTAGGAACCGTGACACTAGAGCTCACTATAGGGCCAATGATCAAGAAAGTGGAATTTTAAGTCCTAAACGTAGCATCGTGCTTTAATATGCTCCTTGTGCGACCATGGATCCATGATATAGAGGTCGTACCTTCATCCTTATACCAAAGGTTTCGGTTTCCCCATGAAAGAGCCATAGTTACCATATATGGTGATACTTTGACTGTACCAAAGCCCATTTTTGGTATTGATTCTAAGAATGAGTCATTGACCTTGGATGGCATTGAAATTGAGAAGCCTAAGTTTATGAGAAGCCTAGGTTTAAAAGAAGAGGTAGAGAAGATCCCCATGGACTTTGCTCCTTACAGCAACAACAATGCGGTGGCAATGATGAGGAGAATGAATTATCTTCCAGGGATGAACTTAGGGAAGACTGTGAAGAATGCAACTGCTCAAGTCCCGATAATTCCTACAGCCACCCCACCTTTTGCACTAGGTTATAAGCCTACTGATGATGACTTGCTAGAAATGGAGGTGAGAAGAATTGCTCGTGCAAAGGCTAAAGCCAAGGGACTCCCTTGTCCCCCAAAACCCCTTGAGAGCAATACTCCCACATTGAACAGAAAGTTTGTTAAAGCTGGAGATAGTCAATGCTATTGGGGATTCCCTAAACTGAGGTATGATCCTGAGTCGAGAACAATGGTGCCTGGGTTTGAGCTATTCTTTGATTGTAACAACAAGTTTCCAGAACTGAAGAAAGAAGACATAAATTGGGTCCCCACTGATTAGGCTGATTACATGGACCATGATGCAATGACTACACTTTTGGAGATTCCATTTGCGATATAGAAGAAGAAGAGTACTGGGAAGCTTGCCAACATGCATTGAAAAACCCATATGAAGCAAGAACAAATGATGAAGATGAGGAAGGGGGAGAAGCCCTTAGTAATGACGATGAAGGTAACAACAGCAAGAGTGATAGTAGTAGCGATAGCAGCAGTAGTAACAATGGAGATAGCAAGGATGATAGCAACAGTGATAGTGAAAGTAACAATAGTGAAGACTATGATAGCCAGTATAATGGCAATGATTGGAGTGAACCCCGTAGTGATAGAGAAGATGAAGATGTATGACCTTTCTATGAAGACCACTTTGATGATGACGCGGACTAATATGATGGAGATATCTGGATGATGCTGTAGCTAAACCTATAGATATGGAGAATGGTGCTGAAAGTGAAGAAAATGAGCTTGGAAGCTGTAAGAGATGAGGTGGAAGTTGAAGATGAAGAGGCTGATGATATAGATTATGATGATTACCCTTATGGGCGGCCCTCGGATTGGAGCTGCATTACTGGTGTTAGTTCAAGGTTAGGCCCTCAATATGACAAGCATGGTAGAGAAATTCCTGAGTTAGGGTCATTCTACAATTTAGAACTTGGCTCACTAACCCCATACACTGAGGAAAAATATGATATAGATGCAAGATTGGCCACCCTAGACAGAAAGCTGATGATCCATAATTTCGTAAAATTAACACTGGAGAATCTTAAAGATGAAGATGAGAGGATGGGCGGGAATGAGTTAGAATACCTACTCCAATACATCTTTCCAAGCAATAAAGGGAGGCAAGATATGTTTGGTGAATGGATGGATAGTATAGAGTGTCTAGATGCTTATGTGACTGACAAGCCCATAGATATGGAGATTGATGCTAAAGGCACAGATTATAAGGATGAAGACCTCATGGTACTAATGCTGAGGGAAGAAGGAACTCATTGAGAGCCACTTGCCATTGTTGAAGCGATAATCGAGTTGAAGAATTGGGCATGGGAAGGAGCCGTTCACTCCATGGAAGACTCTGTGGAGAAGATCAAGAATGTTGGGCCAATCACTCCTACCAAGAACATTGTTTCTATCTCTATTGAGTCTGTTTCAGCTAGTATTATTGTTCCTGTTGAGTCTCTTTGTGATTGTATTCCTATAGAGTTTGTTTTTGTTGGGTCTATTCAATATGTTGAGAACTCTTTTCCTTATAATATGATTTTTGATTCTACTTATTTGTTGGCTTTGAATTTTTTTATTTCGGAAATTGGTAAAGAAACTCTTAATAATAAGGAATTAAAACAAGGGCATGTAGAACCTATAAAAGAAGAAACCCAACTTGTTAACCTAGGAACTGATGATAAACCTAAGATGATACAAGTGGGCAATGCCCTAACCTCCTCTGAAAAAGATGCATTAGTTACCCTACTGACAGAATTCAAAGAGGTATTGGCATGGTCATATGAAAACATGCCTGGCATTGACACAAATATAGTGCAATACTACATTCCAACAGATCCAACCATGAAGCCAATCAAGCAAAAGTTGAGAAGAATGAAGCCAGAATGGACTCTTAAGATCAAAGAAGAAGTTAAGAAACAGTACAATGTAGGATTTCTAAGAGTGGTCAACTACCCAAAATGGTTAACCAATGTCGTTCCGGTGCCAAAGAAAGATGGGAAAGTGAGAATGCGTATGGACTACCAAGATCTGAATAAGGCTAGTCCGAAAGATGATTTTCCTTTGCCTCACACTGATATCTTGGTTGATAACACAGCAGGACACGCCTTGTTGTCATTTATGGATGGTTTTTCGGGATATAATCAGATAAAGATGGCTCTCGAAGATATGGAGAAGACCTCCTTCATTACTCTATGGGGGACATATTGCTACAAGGTTATGCCATTTGGCCTTAAGAATGCTGGTGCTACTTACCAATGTGTAGCCACTACTCTGTTACATGATTTGATACACAAAGAAGTAGAAGTATTTATGGATGATATGATAGTGAAGTCCAAAGACCATGAAGGGCACATACCAGCTTTATGGAAGTTCTTTGAAAGAATCCAACTCTATAAGTTACAGTTGAATCCCAAGAAGTGCACTTTTGGCATAACATTTGGAAAACTGTTAGGGTTTATGGTAAGCTAGAGGGGAATTGAAGTCGATCGTGACAAAATCAAGGCTATTATAGAGATGAAGCCTCCAAGTACCGAAAAGGAAATCTGAGGATTTTTAGGGAGGATACAATACATCAGTAGATTTATATCCCAACTCACCATGACGTGTGAGCCACTTTTCCGACTGCTCAAGAAAGAAGTGCTCACAGTATGAAATGAACAATGCCAAGAAGTTTTCGAGAAGATTAAGACTTATCTGATGAAGACGCCAATTCTGGTTCCATTGGTGCCTAAAAAGCCATTATTGTTGTATCTCATAACTACGAATACAGCAAGGGGGGCTTTGCTTGCTCAATACCTAGAGGAGTCTAGGAATGACAATGTGATTTATTACATTACCAAGAACATGCTGGCTTATGAAGAGAAGTATTCACCAATTGAGAAAACATGTGTAGCACTTGTATGGGTAACCCGCAAACTCGGACATTATATGGTTGCTTTTAAGGTCTTGTTGATTGCAAGAATGGACCCTTTGAAATATTCAATGGAGAAGCCTGTGCAAGATGGGAAGACAGCAAAATGGGTTCTGCTTTTGTCGAAATTTGATATTAAAAATGTGACTCGAAAGTTTGTAAAGGGGAGAGCAATTGCTGATCACTTAGCCCACTGTTCACCTGAAGAAGTTGAAGAAATCTTAGGAGACTTTCAAGATGAGGATATCATAGGGATAGAGCTAGAATCATGGAAGATGTATTTTGATGGAGTAACTAATCAAAATGGAAGTGGCATTGGAGTTCTCTTAATTTTTCCAAAAGGGACACACATCCCATTTGCTAGTAGACTTGACTTTCTTGCCACTAATAATGCCACTGAATATGAAGCTTGCCGTTCTCTACATAGGGAATAGATATTATTGGGAAGATTCAACCAACAGCATTCAATGGCCATGAATTTATACTTGTTTCTATTGATTATTTCACTAAATGGGTAGAAGCTGCCTCATACAAGGTTTTGAACTCGAAGAAAGTTGCACAATTTATTCAAACTAATATCATTTGTAAACATGGGGTACCATGTGAAATTATCTAAGACAATAGGCTGCATTTCAAGAGAGAAACAGAGAAGTTGATTCGACAATTCAATATCCAACACCATAAATCCTTACCCTACCGTCCCCAGACTAATGGAGTAGTTGAGGCTACAAACAAAAATATATGGTGAATTCTAAAGAAGAGCATGAAGAACTACAAGGATTGGCATCTACAATTACCCTATGCACTTTGGAGGTATAGGACATCAATTTGGTCTTCCACAGGAGCCATTCTTTATTCCTTGGTGTATGGGATTGAAGCAGTCCTTCCTATTGAAATGCGTGTTCGTTCATTGAGAACAATATTGGAGAGTGAAATCCCTGAAGTAGATTGGTTGCAAAGTAGATATGACCAATTATGCATGATGGATGAGAAGAGACTCAAGGCCTTGTATCACATTCAAGGTTACCAAAGGAGGCTTAGGAAAGCTTTTCACAAGAAAGTAAGAACTAGAGATTTGAAGTTGGCAGATTTAGTGCTAAAGAGATCTGAGCCTGGATTTAAGAGACAAATAGGAAGTTCAAGCAAAATTGGGCAGGCCCATATACAAGCAGATATACTCTGGTGGAGTAGTAAGGTTGATAGACTTAGATGCAAACCCTTTTACTGAACTAACAAATATGGATCAATTGAAGAAATACCACATCTAAGATGGTAGTCTAAGAACACCACGTCTGAAGTGGTCGTAAATTATGTTATTGCCCTTCCTAGGTTCACCCAAAAAAAAAAAAGATAGGTTGAAAACCCGAAAGGGCGATTTACTCAAAAGGAGGAAAAAAAAAAGAGTGAGAAAGCCTAGTAGGTTGAAAACCCGAAAGGGTGGCCTGGGCAAAAGTTAAGGCAAATAAAATGAACTATGTGATGACCTAATCCTTCTGCCAAGAAGGTACGTAGGCAACCATATATTGGTCTAGTCACATTTTCCCCAAACCCACCATTTACCCATCAAGCAAAAAAAAAAAAAAAAAAAAAGAAAGAAAGAAAATTGTTTTCAAAATTCAACCATTCCATTAAACTATGCTATTACACAAAATTCAAAACCCAAACCCTAAACCAAAACCTAAAAGAAGAAAAACCAAACCCTAAACCTGAAAGTCCTAAATAATTTCTAAACCTAAGAGTTTCACATCAACTTTTAAAATAAACATGTTCAAAGCCAAAAATAAGAAGATCATTTTTTCTTCATTCTTTTCTCCTTTAGTTGTTCGTTGGTTCCAACTATGCTGGGGACTTTTTCATCTTTGTCCCTCCTTCTAAACTCATAGTTATCAGTCTCATGTTTTTCTTGGTTGTCTTTGAGAAATTTTTTTCTCATGGCAACCATGTCTGCCTCCTTATCCATAATTTTGTTCACCAACCAGTTAAAATATTATGTGGTCATCCTATGAAAGTGAACCTTAACAAAAGATTGATCCACTCGGTTAGCCATCTCCAAGGCCAACAACATGTTCCTTATAGAAATAGGATTTGTGTCCATAGGAGTGAAAGGTTTTCTTCCTTTTCCATCAGGCATTCTCTGCTCATATTGGAATTGTCTCAAAAGTCTATTAGCCTTATAGAAAGTTACCCTCCTTAACCCGACTATGAAGATGTGATCTGATCCAGGGGACCACAACAAAGGAGGTGGACATTTCCATCAATAACAATTCCATCAAATTGAGACATTGGATTTCTTGTTCAAAAATTTCACCCAGTCACTTTCAGTTTGACACTCAGTTTTGAGAACAGTCCTATTGAGGAAATTGCTACGACCATAATCAGCATCAATAGGCGTGGCAATCATGTCTAGTCTTTCCATCAACCATATTTGTAAAGTCAAGGGACTGCCAAGAAAGTATTGTGACTCTCCACTAAGAAATACAAAGTCCAGCCCAAGAGAGTTTCCGCCAAGATCAGAGAAGCAGGATTATCACCATCCTTAACATGACTCACAATTCCTATGGCTCGAGCATCCACAAAACTAGGCCTTCCAAAGCAAAGCAAAAATTCTCCCACAAAGCAATGAGCCAAGCCAAAAATTTTCTACATGTTGTCAGTCACTCCATGGGTATGTTTGTTAATAAATCTTGAAAAAACTGCATAAAGATTCACCATGTGGACTCCAATCATGCTACCGATAATGGAAGTAGGAAGTCCTAGAGCACCAAACAAAATCTCTCTATGTCTGGGATCACAAGAAATTGCTACGGATTTTTTGCCAAGATCATAACTCAAATAGCTAAAAATTCTTAGCAGTTTTAAACTGGAAAACATGGTCTTTAGTATCCAGAACTTCATGGCAACACGGAGAAAATCCTACTTGATCTTGACATTCCTCAAAGCCTTGATTCCCTCTAGTTTGTAGGCTGTAAAATTGGTCTTGGTACTAAAATCAAAGCTACGAACCCATCTATTGATATCATGAATGGTTGAACGAGGAAAATTTTGATTGCTAGCCACGTATAACTCTTGCATGTGATTGTTGTTTCTTGATAACTTTGATTCAGAGATTTGTTTGCAGGTTAAATGCTAAAGTAAGCTACCTTAGTCCCTAACCAAGTTTAAATAGGTTTCAAGAGTTTGTAGCTAATTGGGAAAGTGTTTCGTAGTCCCAAACGAAGAAAATATCTTTCAAAAAGCTCAAAAACACAGAAAATGAGTGGGAAAAACGAGAGGAATTGGGACAAAATTGGGTGTGCTTGTCAGTACTCCAAAGTGCTATTCGGCTCTCCAAGAGTGTCGATTCTAAAATAGGGGCATTTGGCTATGCCTTATCCCCTCTCTCTGGAACAAGTAAAAGTCAGTCATCTCTTTTCAAAAAAAAAAAAAAAAAAAAACCCTTTTCAAACAAAATCATGCATAAGTTTTCAAACTAGGGGCATTCGGCTGTGCCTCATTCAGGTGAGTACAAATCATATCAGAAGAGGTCAGATAAGTTCATATTGTTTACTACAAAACTTCATCAAGTGAATTCTAAACTTGTCTCATCTAAGTTTCAACAAGACCAAAAGCAATCCAAAGATAAAGAGCTAACAGCAGAAGTTAATACAAATTATCTAAGGAATATTTTTGGTTGTCTTTGTAGGAAAATTAAAATACAAGTCAAGCATCATTTGGACTTCGGGTCCGCCTACAGGAAGATCTCCTAGACCCACCCCTAGAGGAGCCACCGTTAGTATCTCTTTCCTGACTTACATAAAACCAAGATTCTTGTTGCCGGTTCTGAAGTTCAAGATTTATGATCCTCTCCTCCAAGGATCTTGTGTTGACATCAGCCATTGCCATTCGGTTGTTCTAAAAAATCAACAGAGACAAGTGTTAGATCCATTATCATGGAGATCCATTATCTTTTACCCAGTTCATTTCATTGAGCACATATTGAGAAGATTGAGTGCGTGCCACAAGCTGCAAAGCTCCAATCATCCGTGCACTTTCTTCCACAAGATCAACATCGACCTCAAGCACAAATCCATAAGTTTAAAATAACCCAATGAGCAAACATAAGGACTAAAGACTAAAGGATTCAGGAATATATCGGGTCATTCCAGGGGACATTTGGGGTATACTCTAGCCGGTCTAAATTCATAGAGCTGCCATGCAGGAAAATGAGGATGTTTCCACGAAAGAACTAGAAGAGTCGTCAGCATGGCTAGGAGAGGGGCTCTCCTCCTCTTCAGATGATGAAGCCTAAAAGTGCAACATGCAAATATTTTCGCAAAAGCTGGAACAAAGAATATAAGAGATGCAAGATGAGATGCAAATTGACTTTGGGAGGAAAGAAAGTTACCGAGGTTACAGGAATGCCAGCCATACAACCCTACAATTGAGTTTGGACAAATCCAAGATAATCTCCTAGTGTCCCAAAAACAACATGGCCGACTCATGCATGAGCAATTTCTTTATTAGCTAAAAGGTCTGCCAACTGAATAGAGGGACAAAGATGAATAGGAATAGTCTTAGGAGGGTACACATGTTGAACTTGAGTCAGTACCCAGTCACCAAGATACCAATATCTCCCATAGCCACACTCAAACAGTACTTGACGGCCATTTAGCTCTTGAGCCCATTCACATTTGGCACGCTCCTCATAGCCAAGCCAAGGATCCAAAGACATCTGAAAACCACCAAGAACCCAGAATGAAAGGAAGCCAAACCACAAAAAAAAAAAAAAAAAAAAAAACTCACATCATCAACAGTCAAGTTATCAATCACTACACGCCAAACTTGCAAAGAACACTTGGGAGGCGTTAACAAATGATACTTAGGCAACCAACGAAGAAACCTTGGATACATGTCACCAACATCTTCTAAAACTTGAGGACCAACCCCAAAATATTCATACATCTAGACCTGAAAAAAAAAAATTCAACACACATCATTAATGGCACAACAACCAAAATGACCTTCCAAAACACATTTAACCAAGAATTCAAAACCTCACCTGCCAAAAAAATGGTGCACCTCCTAAGCTTGAGAGGCTACACCAAGAAACTTGAGTTATGAAGTGCAAAAAGGTTGCATAAGTCGTGCCCCCCCAATCATAATCTTTGATCTGGCCAATATCCCTCAGTCTCTACAAATAGCGCAAGCTCATAGTACTACCCAAGTCTGGACATAAGAGAGTTCCAATGTCGAGAAGCATGAACATACGAGTGCTAGGCGCTATAGTCTTACAACTCTCAATATTGGTATACAGCCACATCAAGGATACATTTTTGCTCCTATTTTTTGAAGGCATCACACCCAAAAGAATTTTAATCTCTGCTGAGTATGTGATTTAGTTACAAAAGATATAAGTCACAAGTTCTTTGTAAACTCAGAATTTTAGTTCGTAGTCGGTGATGAAATTGGGCGTTTCATCTGCAAAGACTATAACATATCAACTAAGATGATTTGTCTTGATCATGGAAGTGGAAACTTCTAGTTGATATGTTGATATTTTTTAAGAGTTAAGACATATTGAACTGGACCGCTGTGAAATTTATTATTCTCCTAACGACTATCAATTGAATAATAAATTTCACGACTTCTATTTACATGAACTTTTAATCCTGAAATGATAATGGACTTGATCATGAAATGTAGGTTACTTTGATATATCAAGAGTGAGATCTAAAGTAACGGTCAAAACCTCAGTATATTGGGTAGCCACATTTAGTGTTGATGGAACATATATTCTCAAGATGGAATTCATAGCCTCTTAACGGAGATATAAAATATTCCCTTGAGATAAGTTTAATGGGTTCAGTTATTCAGAGAGTTAGGCCTAACCACTTTAGTAAGAAATTACTAAAGTATATATTTATGAAATTGGGTTTCATAAATATAGGATGAATAACTTAAAGGGTTAAGCCGGATACTCAAGGATTAAGATGTAGTAATCCACAAAGTGGTAGTCTATATTCATGACTTTGTATTACTACGAATATTTTATGAAAGGGTTGCACATATAATAAAGTTTTGGGATATAATTTATTAATAAGGCCTAGAGTGCAATTATATTTATATAGTGGTATTAAATATAATTAATAGTAACTTTGGACTTGTTAAGAGTTAACAGAAAAGCCCAAGGCCTATTGAAGCTAGTGTCTTGTTTGTTCCCCTTTGGTCCCACTCCAAGCCATATACTAAAGCCCAATTGGAAAGGCCCAAAAGACTAGCCCAATTAGATACTCAGTTATAAGGAGAGAGACATACAGATTTTATTAAGTAACATGAAATGGTATGGATGTGAGGGTTGGACACTCTCTCATTCTCTCTTGAACAAATTCATAGAAACGGATTGAGAGACCACACTTCTTGGGCATTAGTGGAATTGGAGTGAAGATTAAAAGTGTTCCCGAGTACTTCTAATTTTTGGTTTTGAAATTCACCACACCAAGGTACACTCTCTTGTTCTTATATTCTAAAATTTACATAGTACATGTTATCAATTGCGAATAAAGTAGATCCGTTAATTTTTTTTGCTACGTATGTTTTGTATGTGATACAAACATGTATTTTTCCAACAATTGGTATCAGAGCGGTCTTTAATTTTGAATTTGTATAACATGTTTTGTGAGTTTTGGAATTAGAGATAACAGTTTCATGTTATTAGAAAATATTTAATTTTCTGCACGATTTTTGAAACTATGATTTGATAAAAACTGATATTGATATTATGATGTTGTTTAAATTTGAATTTAAGTATGTTGAATTGATCTTTAAGGCTATAGCATCAATGGAATTAAGTTTTGATATCAAATTCTATCTATCATATTCATATGGTGGTTGGTTGTTCATGGAAAACTGTTGAAAATTGTCGAAAATTGTCTAGATTTTCCCTTTGAAAATTGAAAACACGGGTTTTTCACAAGTTAACTTCCCGTGAAGTTACTCACGAAAAATGCCTCTGAAGCACAAAATTTTTGCGGGTAAGCTATTCTCGCGAAATAGTCGCGAGACAATCGCGAAAGTTTTCATCCTAATTTTTTGTGTTTTCACTTTTTAGCTTTAAACCATTTTCGCGGGAAGAGCTTAGTCACGAACTTCTCGCGAAAATGCCACTGAAGGGAATTTTGAACTTTTTCTAACTATTTTCAAATGTATAAAGTGCAAGGCTATGTGTAATTAGTTTACTCATGTTTTATAATGAAAAACCTTTAATTTAAAACATCTAGTGGGAGAGAGATACAAGGGTTGGATTTCACAGCCTCCATTATCGGTTCATAGTAGTGTGGGTAAGCACCTCGTCTTGGCGTTTATGCCTCGTGATCCTAAAGGAGGGTGTTTACTTTATAGTACTACAAGTTTGAACTTACCCGTTTAAAGTAGTGTGGACAAACACCTCGTCTTGACGTATATGCCTCACGATCCTAAAGGAGGGTGTTTTGTTCCATGGTACTACAAGTTTAAACATTATAAGGGAGATGAAATTTGGCTACATATTTTTTTAGATAATGGTGTACACTAGACTAAGTGTAATGTTAACCTCTCAAAGGAGCTATGTAATTATTACTTAGAGGCTAAAGGTAATACGGCATATTATTAGTATATGATAAGAGTTATCATGATAGCACTAACAATGAGAATAGTTCTCAGCTAATTAATGTGTTTATAATAAACTTGCTACCAATGAATTATAGACATGGATTGGATTGTCGTTACATATATTATTTTATGGTTTTATTAAGATTCCATATTATATGCTTATATGCTAAATTGATAATGTCCAGTTTACTTATTATATTCATGTTTATTATTTCATATTTGATCATGGCATCTTTTAACCTAGTTGTTACTATTCTCAATAAAAAAAAAAAAAAAAAAAAAAAACTGACTGGATCCAATTATGTTGACTGGAAAAGAAATTTGGACGTTATTCTTACAGCTGAAGAGCACAAATATGTGCTTATTCAACCATGTCATAGCTTTCTTTCATTAGATGCTCCTTCTAAGGAAAAATAGCGATTTGATCCTTAGCAAAAATCTAATGAGATGGCCATGTGCTACATCCTAGCTTCTATCTCAAATGTTCTACAGCATCAAATGCAGGATGTAGAACTAGTTTTGAACATCAAGCTAAGTCTGAAGGAGATGTTTAGTGAGCAAGGCCGTTCTGCAAGGCAAGAAACCATGAGGCAAATTTATAATTCCAAAATGGCTGAAGATAGTTCAGTGAGCGAACATTGTCTTACAATGATCTCTAATCTGAATATACTGGAAGTTTTAAGTGCCGATATTGATAGAGAATCCCAAGTAGATATAATACTCCAGTCACTACCGGAATCATTCAAGGAATTCAGACTTAACTATAATATGAACAAAAAGATTTATTCATTGTCTGAATTAATGAATGAGTTGGTAGCGGTGGAAGGCATCCTTGGTACTTCTAGTGTTAAAGCCAATATGGGTGAAGCTTCTACTTCTCAACTTAAGTCGAAAGGCAAGGATAAGAAGAAGAAGAAGAAGAAGAAGAAGGACTTCACCAAGCTAGATGATAAACAAATTGCCTTAAGGGTTGCAGACAAAGGAAAGAAGATTAAAGGAAAGTGTTTCCATTGTAGTGAGAAAGGACTTTGGAAGAGGAATTGTCCAAAATTCAGGGCTACCAATAATAAGGGTATGAAAAGTTCATTCCTCCTTGAAATATGTTTAGTACAAAATCTCACGGATTCCTGGTGTGTGGATTCATGTTGTACTAATCATATCTGCAATTCTTTGCAGGGATTCCAGAAGACCAGAAAGCTTAATGAATGGGAATTGTTTTACTTTGGCTAATGAGAGTAGGATTCTGGTTGTAGCTGTTGGAGTTTTTCATTTATGTTTTGAATCTAAAGTTCTAATATTGGAAGACTGTCTGTATGTACCTAATGTTCGTAGGAATTTAATTTCTGCAACTTATTTAGGTAAATATGGATATTGTGTTATCCTTAAAGACAATGTTGTAATAAAGAAGGGTAACATGTTTATCTGTTCTGGCAATATTGTGGATGATCTTTATATTTTAACTCCTGATAAGCATGAATTATATAATTCTGGATTAAATAATAACTCTCATGTAAAATCATTAAAGAGAAAGTTTCCTTCTACTAATGATGTATATCTTTGGCACTTGCGTTTAGGTCATATTAATTCAAACAGAATTCAAAGACTGATCAAAGATGGTCTTTTAGAGCCATTGGACTTTGATAGATTTCCAGTTTGTGAATCTTGTTTGAAGGGCAAAATGACCAAAAGATATTTTAATGTAAAAGGTAAAAGAGCCCAAGAGTTGCTTGATTTAGTTCATACGGATATATGTGGTCCTATGTCAACCCAAGCAAAAGGAGGTTATGAGTATTTCATCACTTTCACCGATGATTACTCAAGATATGGTTATGTTTACCTAATGAGACGAAAGTCTGAAACCTTTGAAAAGTTCAAAGAGTTTAGGGCTGAAGTTGAGAATCAATTGGGTAAACACATAAAGGTCATTCAATCTGATCGTGGTGGCGAATACCTTCTTGGGGATTTCAAGGATTACTTAACTCAAAATGGGATTGTATCCCAATTGACTGCACTTGGAACTCCCCAACAGAATGGTGTAGCAGAGATAAGGAATAGGACTTTTTTGGAAATGGTTAGGTCTATGATAAGTTACTCAACTTTACTAGTTTCCTTTTGGGGATATGCACTAAAAACTGCAATGCATATTTTGAATTTAGTTCCATCAAAATCTATTCCCAACACACCTAAGGAATTATAGAGTGGGCGCAAGCCTAGTATGAAATATCTCCACATTTAGGGATGTCCAGCACATGTGTTGAAAAGGAAGTTTGATAATTTGGAAGCTAAAACGAAAGCATGCATGTTTTTAGGGTATTCAAAAGAAACCAAGGGTTATTTATTCTATAATCATAAGGACAACAAAGTGTTTGTTAGTAATTATGCCAAATTTTTGGAAGATGTTTATGTAAATAATTTTAATCCTAGAAGTAAAGTTGTATTGGCTGAATTAGATGAATCTGTAATTGAACAACTAATGGATAAAACTAGGGATGATGTGGCTGTATTAGATACACCACAAGATACTACTCATGATATGTCTAGTACACAGATGCCTCGTTATAGTGGGAGAATTGTTCGACCTCCTATAAGATTTATAGGTTAGGGAGAAACTTATGAAGCTATCTCAGAAGAGGTTGAATCGGATCCCTACACTTATGAAGAGGCAATGAATGATATAGATACACAGCATTGGATCAAAGCTATGAAATCTGAATTAAATTCCATGTATTCCAATCAAGTTTGGGATCTTGTAAAGGCACCTAACGGCATTAAACTTGTTGGTCGCAAATGGGTTTACAAGAGGAAGAGAGGGATAGATGGAAAGGTTGAAACCTTTAAAGCAAGGCTAGTGCCAAAATGGTATACACAAAAAGAAGGTATTGATTATGAAGAAACCTTTTCACCAGTTGCAACGCTTAAATCTATCAGAATTCTCTTATCCATTGCTGCTCATTATGATTATGTGATTTGGCAAATGAATTGCAAGACTACATTTCTCAATGGCAATCTTGAAGAGGAAATCTATATAATGCAAACGTAAGGTTTCATAGCAAAGAACCCAGAGCATATGGTATACAAGTTGAAAATGTCTATTTATGGACTTAAGCAAGCATCTAGGTCATGGAACATCAGGTTTGATCAAGCAATCAAGTCATTTGGTTTTGAACAAAATCTTGATGAACCATGTGTGTACAAAAGACATCAAGACAAAGTAGTAATGTTCCTAATGCTTTATGTTGATGATATTCTACTTATTGGAAATGATGTAGGGGTAATGTGATCAGTAAAGGTTTGGTTGTCAAGCCAATTTGATATGAAGGACTTGGGTGAGGCTAACTTTATTCTAAGGATCAAGCTTCGGCGAGATTGCAAGAATAAGATGTTAGGCTTATCACAAGCTGGGTATATAGATAAGGTTCTAGAACGGTTTAGCATGTAAAACTCCAAGAAATGATTACTTCCTTTCAAACATGGAGTTCCTCTGTCTGATGACTAAAGGCTTAAGACTCAAGAGGAAGAAGATATGATGAGACAAGTTCCCTATGCTTTGGCAGTGGGAAGTGTCATGTATGCCATGCTTTGTACTAGACCAAATATCTGCTATTCAGTTGGCATAGTCAGCCGATATCAATTAAATCTAGGACCAAAACATTGGCAAGCTGTAAAGCATATTTTTAAGTATCTACGGAGAATGAGAGATTATATGCTTGTTTACCAGTGTGAGGATTTGATTTCCATTTGCTATACAGATTCAGATTTTCAATTAGATCTAGATTTCAGAAAGTCCACTTCAGGTCATGTGTTCACTTTGGGAGGTAGAGCCATAAGTTGGAGGAGTGTTAAGCAGTCTTGTATTGCGTACTCCACCATGGAAGCTGAATATGTTGGTGCTTGTGAGGCGGCAAAGGAAGCTGTTTGGCTCAAGAAATTCCTTTCTAATCTTGGTCTTGTGAGAATGGAGCAAGTTCCCATCACATTATTTTGCAATAATAGTGGAGCGGTTGCACAATCCAAAGATCCAAGGAATCACAAGAAAGGAAATCATATTAAGAGAAAGTACCACATCAAACGAGACATTGTTACTCGTGGAGATGTAGTAGTAGTAAAGATAGAAAGTGCAAATAATCTAGCAGATCTCTTTACCAAAGCTTTGCCTCAAAGGACTTTCGAGTCGCATTTGGAGGGAATAGGAGTTAGATTAGTGCACAATAGTCTTTAGGGCAAGTGGGAGATTGTTAGGATTTGTGCCCTTAAATCCTATTGTATGATGTTATACATGACATTATGTATGACTTTATCTTGTAATTAATAAAGTTGTTTTATTATTATCTAAAATAATAGTAACATGAATATTTGGACATTATCATATAGTCTATGAGATGCATAGTATGTAATTTATGTGATTTATTCACAGAAGATATATAAGTCACAAGTTCTTTGTAAACTCAGAATTTTAATTCGTATTCGATGATGAAATTGGGTGCTTCATTTACGAAGACTATAACATATCAACTAAGATGATTTGTCTTAATCATGGAAGTGGTGACTTCTAGTTGATATGTTGATATGTTTTAAGAGTTAAGACATATTGAACTGGACCACTGTGAGATTTATTATTCTCCTAACAACTGTCAATTGAATAATAAATCTTACGACTTCTATTTACATGAACTCTTAATCCTAAGAGGATAATGGACCTAATCATGAAATGTGGGTTGCTTTGATATATCAGGAGTGAGATCTAAAGTAATGGTCAAAACCTCAGTATGTTGGGCTGCCACATTTAGTGTTGATGGAACATATATTCTGAAGATGAAATTCATAGTCTCTTAACGGAGATATAAAAATATTCGCTTGAAATAAGTTTAATGGGTTCAGTTATTCAAAGAGTTAGGCCTAACCACTTTAGTAAGAAATTACTAAAGTATATATTTATAAAATTGGATTTCATAAATATATGATGAATAACTTAAAGGATTAAGCCGGATACTCAAAGATTAAGATGTAGTAATCTACAAAGTGAAAATCTATATTCATGACTTTGTATCACAACGAATATTTTATGAGGAGGTTGCATGTACAATAAAGTCTTGGGATATAATTTATTAATAAGGCCTAGAGTGCAATTATATTTATATAGTGGTATTAAAAATAATTAATGGTAACTTTGGACTTGTCAAGAGTTGACAGAAAGTCCAAGGCCTATTGAAGCTAGTGTCTTGTTTGTTCTATTTTGGTCCCACTCCAAGCCACATACTAAAGCTCAATTGGAAAGGCCCAAAAGGCTAGCCCAATTAGATAATTAGTTATAAGGAGAGAAACATACAGATTTTAGTAAGTAACATAAAATGGCATGGATGTGAGGGTTGGGCACTTTCTCATTCTCCTTTGAACAAATTCATAGAAACTGATTGAGAGATCACACTTCTTGGGCATTAGTGAAATTGGAGTGAAGATTAAAAGTGTTCCCAAGTACTTCTAATTTTTGGTTTTGAAATTCACCACACCAAGGTACACTCTCTTATTCTTATATTCTGAAATTTACATAGTACATGTTATCAATTACGAATGAAGTAGATCTGTTAATTTTTTCACTGCATATGTTTTGTTTGCGATACAAACATGTAATTTTCCAACAAAGTCATAGGGTGTCAACATCACCTCACCAATGCCTAGAAAATGGAAAGTGCAAGTATTGTCACAGAATCGCTCAGACAAAGCAATAAGTAATTGAAGGTCCTTATATTCATTGGTATCATGATCCAAGAGAGCCCGAAAAAAGGTCTGGAAACTGACTTCATTAATGATGTTCTTAATGTCTGGGGACAATATCTCCCACATGCCTTTTCAACATCTAGAGGCTACCTAGACTCTTGAGGTTCTGCAAAACAAAGTTTAGACAATCATTGAGATGTCCACAAAACACCATGTCCCAAAATACTCATTCCAAAATCCCAACAAAAAAAATCCCATGTCTAGCACCAAAAAAAAAAAAAAAAAAAAAATCAAGTCCCACAAAAAAAAATTCCATGTCCAAAAAAATCCCATGTCCAACACCAAAGATCCATACCACCACCAAAATTTTCCATACCCATACCCATAAAAATTTCTATGCTCATGAAATAAGACCTACACATTCTAACAAAATCCCACACTCATCAAAAATGAGTTTGTTCAATCAAGCCTACACATAAAATTCTCATGATTTCAATACCCACAAAATTCAAGTCAAAATTCATTCAAACAGTACCACAAACTACATATAATACCAATCTTAATGGGTCATCAACATTGTCCAAATTTCATGATACCAAATTACTCAACCATTCAAAAATACCCCAAAACAAAGAGCACAACATGATCACACAAGGATTTCTAACCAAATCATACAATGTTCAAAATTCCGACAAGAACAAACAACAACAAAATTACAATGTCCCACCATCAAGCTCTCAACAAAACATAAAATCAACAAATTTGCCAACAAAGAAACAAAAATGAGCTCACCTTGAAGTCCTTTTTGGAGTGTGGAGCATGGGTTTTAGGGTCTTGAAGGAGCCCCTCTTCCTCATTCCATTCAAGGGATGGATGATATTTCTTTCCATTGAAAGTGAGAAAGGATGGCACCTTAGAAGATGCCATTGAAAATACAAAAAAAAAAAAAAAAAAAAAAAAAATTATAATGGAGGTTTGGAGATGGGTTTCACGAAAATGGGTTTGTTGCAAAGGTGGTCAAGAACACAAAGATTTGAAAAGATATTGAGGGAAGTGGATGAAATCGAGTTTAGAAGCCTAAAGAAATGATTTTCTAAGGAAGGAATGGTGTGAGGATGAAGAAAATGCAAAAGGAAGAAGCTTGAGAATAGTGACAATGGAGGAAGAAGAGAGAGTGAAGGAGGAGTAAAAAAAAAAAAGATGAAGACAAGTGCAAAAAGGGGCCTAAAAATCCCCTCCCCCCCCCCCCCCCCCCTGCCCTCTCTTTTTGTCATGCTTGAGTCAACTCAGGTTTGACTGAGTTGACTTAGTCAACTCAAAAAAAAAAAAAAGCTTTTTAAAGGGTTTTAAAGCCAAATGGTATCAATTTCAAGAAAATTTCAATTTTGACTGAAGAAAAATAAATTTTCAAGGATAATCAAGAACAAAGAGTGTTACTTTTCAAAGAAAATTTCAAATTTCAAAAAAAAAAAAAAAAAGAAGAAGAATAAATGATAGCAACAAAAAAAAAAAAAATTCAAAGGACTACAAAAATTGAATGGTTTTCCTTTCTAAAGAGCAAATTCAAGTCTAAAAAAGAGAGAGAGAGAGAGAGAGAGAGAAAAATCACACATCCCAAAAAAGTGGAACAACAAAGCACCAATCATTCAAAATCTAATCTCAAACTTTGATCTTTTGCAGGCAATCGCCTCAGGTTCCTAAGATAAAGAAGCTTCTTAGTTACCTCCCATTCAGATCAAGATAGAGAAGCCTGTTGGTCGCCCACAGTTTCTAATTGAGATACAAAAGCCTTTCAATCACCTCAGGTTCTAAGATAGAAAAGCCTCTTGGTAAGCTTCCATTTAAATTAAAATAGAGAAGCCTCTTGGTCGCCACAGTTTCAGATTGAGATAGAGAAGTCTTTCAATCGCTTTAGGTTCCAAGATAGAAAAACCTCTTGGTTACCTTCCATTCAGATCGAGATAGAGAAGCGTCTTGGTCACCATAGTTTCAAATTGAGATAGAGAAGCCTCTCAATCGCTTTAGGTTCCAAGCTAGAGAAGCCTCTTGGTTACCTTCCATTCAAGTCAAGATAGAGAAACCTCTTGGTTGCCACAGTTTCAAATTGAGATAGAGAATCCTCTCAATCGCTCCAGGTTCCAAGATAGAGAAGTTTCTTGGTTACCTTCCATTTAGATCAATATAGAGAAGCCTCTTGATCGCCACAATTTCAGATTGAGATAGAGAAACCTCTCAATCGCTCCAGGTTCCAAGATAGAGAAGTCTCTTGGTTACCTTCCATTCAAATCAAGATAGAGAAGTCTCTTGGTTGCTCCCAAATTCAGACTGAGATAGAGAAGCCTCTCAGCCACCTCAGATTCAAGATTTAATTCAGGTTTATAAATTATCAAGTAGATTAGGTATTTGCAGTTCTCATTTTTCAAAACAACAATACACTATTTTTATGTCCCAAGGTTTTAGGTTCTAGGGCTAGGTAATATTTGAAAAGTCAACCTCGATTAAATCATAGTTGCTAAAATTAGTGTCTCTATTTTACATTGACATTCACTTTGCAAGCTCTATCAATGAGGGGCATTTTGTAAACACTCGATTTTGCACTCATAATTTAATCTTGGAAGATGGCCAGAATGACCATTCATACACCCAAAATTTAGAGTTGCATTACATGCATTAATTCATTCATTGCATATCATAAAAATGATCTTGAGATTCTAACAATCGCGACAGTATGCCCGATTCCCTAATCAGACCGTCGGATTGAAGGATATCACATAATCAAGTTTTCACGGTCTGTATGCATTTTGTTTGGGTGGAACCGACCATGCATGATTAATTTAAATTAATTTTGATTGGTTAAACAATTAAAATTAATTAATTAATTTTGTGATTGGTTGTTGTTTGGTGTCAAAAATAGGCCTACTTGCTTGGGAATAAAGTGGATAATCAGGTAACTAAGAAATTGTGGACAATTAAGTCTTTTTAGAATGTTTATATATAAGATAATTATCACTTTAAAGACCTGAATATCAAGAAAAATGGATTAATATTTAGAATACAAATCAAAAATGCATCTAGGTGCAATTTTTGGCTCAAAAATCCACAAAAAAGGAGTTCAAATCGAACCAAAACTCAAACGCGGGCCTAGCACCCAAGAGGGCCTGCCAGCACTCTTAGAGTGCCAATTGGCCCAATTGTCTAGCCCGGCCCGTGGACCTCTTGATTGAGATAAAGCCTATCTTTTTCGACTTTTTAGAGATAAGGACGCATTCCAATTCATATTTGATCTCATTCAGGTTATTTTTTAAGCATCCTAACCTCTATAAATAGGGGAGGCCTCCCAACATTCAGCACCCCTTTCTGACCCCACTTACCCCTTTTTGATCCCACTTTGGGATCTTCTTTTCCGACTTCTCTGCTCCTTTTACGTTAAAGATATTCTGGAGGCTTTTGCTTTAAGAACTTCTTTTTTGTAAGTAAGGTATTTTAGACCTCAAAGAAGTGAAAACTTCTTTGATTTCTAAAGGATTTGTTTAATTGAAGAGCGCGCACATGCTAGAGGTATCTAGTTTCATTCTTCTGTCTATTTTTTTTTTCTTTTCCATTAATTAATATGTTGTGATTGTTCAATGCATGAATTTGGTTAATATGTTTGATTTTATTATGTCTTGTTTTTAATTCATGTTTGCCAAGCTTAGATAGTTAGTTGGAATTTTCTTTGACATGTTCTTTAGTAGATTGTCTGTTTTAATGTTTTCTTTGATTTCAAAATCTGCTAATGATCATCAAAACCTTTTTTTGAATCCAAAATTGGTCTGTATTTTCATTAAATACAACTGTATTTTTTTCAGATCACAAAACTGATCTGTATTTTCCTTAAATATAGTTTTGAATTCTTTTCAACCATAAAACAGATCTGTATTTTCATTAAATACAGATTTGAAAATTTTTCTGAAAAAGTTCTCTTTTTTATAAAATTACAGATTTTGAAATTTCAAAGAAAGAATTAAGAGTTAGGTTAAAGTCTTTCTTTTTAATATGTGATGCATGCATTATAAGTTTATCTCATGAATATGAATCCTCTTTTAACAAAATCTTTTTTTTTTTTTTTTACTTTTATAAAATAGATCTGATTTTTTACAATCTAAATCTCATTATTTTAACTTTTCAAAATAGATCTAATTTTTCTCAACAAAAATAATCTTTTTTTTTTTTTACCCTTTTAAGAAAACAGATCTGATTCTTACAAATCAAATCTCATTTTTTTTTTTTAATCTTACAAAAACATATTTGATTTTTACTAATCCAATCCCTTTTTTTTTTTTTTTTTTTTTTACTTTTTACAAAAACAGATCTGCTTTTTACAAATCAAATCTCATTTTTTTTTTCAAAACAGATCTGATTTTTCTTTTAAAAGAGGACATATCCATAAGACAAATTTGTTTAAATGAACTTTGTCAAGTGTTTGTCACGTGTGTTACAACCTATCATTCAACATCATACAAAAGGGTATATAATGGTCATTAGAGTCTAGAACATCAAACTTTGTCTGGGCGGAATGAGTGCCTAACACCTTCCCATTCCGTAACCAAGCACCCGAACTTAGGTTTTTGGATAAGCAGACTAGTGTTTTGTCTTTTGTTTTTGGTAGATTGTAACTAGGATCAAAGCTTTGTACTTTTTCATAGATTGTAATTAGGACTAAAGCCTTGTAAGGTTATGCTACCAAAATTGTACTTTTTTTTAATGATATTTGATGTATTTTGGACAAGTAATTGTACTTTAGTTTTTCTTTTTCTTTTTTTGTATAAAAAAATAAGTGACGACTCCATATAATTACCCAAAAGAGAGGTGCCCTAAGCACCCAAATCTCTTTTTTGAGAGCACCCCCCCCCCTTTTCATAATCTCTCACAATCACCAAGTGACATCGGTTTCCCCATGTATGTGACACGTATCAATATGCTTAATGCTTTGAGGGGCTCCGACTCATCCTAGCACGAGCATGTTGGCATGCACCATATACACAGGCACGAATCCTTGCCGGTGCGCCATAGACTAAACACGAAACTCTGCCAAATTTCCACCATAAAATGGGGCATCCCCATTGCTGTATTATCATGTTGAAAGCTTGGTAAGAATAGCTTTTTGTGTGCTACGACGCATCTGAGGCGAAGCACTGACGGATTTGTGCCACAAAAATAAGGCAAAATGCTGCTGGAATTTTCGCAATGGAAATTTGGCAACGATTCTAAACATACTTGGAAAGCATCGATTGAGACCACACCCTTTCCGAATCCAAACCTCAAAGCCCATTTCGCTTAAAGCCTCGAAAGATAATGCCAATAGCTCGTTTTTGACTTCCAATATCCAAAAATTATGGTTTTACCAAAACAAAGGACTATCTATGGACAGGTGTTGTAGGGTGCCTAACACCTTCCCTACACGTAACCAGACTTCCGAACGCAAGAATCAAAGTTTTTTACCCATCCACATTAAATTAGGAAAAACGAACTTTTTCTTAGCCTATGATCGATAATAACATCATATAGAGTCAGGTGACCAATCACATCTTAGAAAAACCCAATGATTGGTGGCGCCTTCACTTACCCTTGGTAATTTCCTTAAAATTGACTCATATTCCAATCATACACCTTGGGGTACAACACACCTCCACAGCACCCGAGCTCTGAGCTTCGTATGCACATGCATACACCCCCTCCTCCCTGAAGAGGAAGGAAGCGCATGAGCGTTGCCACAATAGGTGGTCAAGCAGCCACAAGTCATCGACAACCCATTAAAAAAACAACTAAACTACCACTACAAACCCAGCAAAACACCAAGACCCATCACCATAGACCCTGCAAAACACCAAGTCCTACCACCATTCCGACCCAAACCTCAATCCATATCCAAGAGAGAAGCCGAACCCATCTCCACCCATTGCAAACTTGCAGGTGCACCGATATCCACATACAAAATTCAAAGCAAAACCCATCTCACCCACACCCACCCATCACCGAAATACTCCAGCCACATACCCAGCAACCACCGTGATCCATACCCACTGCCTCCATGGCTACACCATAGACGCCGATGTCCACCACAAATGCTGATGTCCACTGCTCCACACCCTCCTCCAAGCCAAGCTCCACAAACCCACACCCTCCACCATGCCGATCCCCATAAACTTAGACCCACCACCACGCTGATCCCCACAAAACCCAGCCACCGAGCAAAACCCAGCCACAGAAATCGCGAGCAAAGCCTCCAGTTAGTCATCGGTAATAACCAATGCTGCCCGCCACCGATTCAAGCCCCATCCCCAAAACCACCGTGAGAAACCAAAGCCCTAGCCACTGATTCAAAACCCGGCCACCAATTCAAACTTCAGCCATTGAAATCTATGCCCAGTACCACCGAATCCATCGAGAGAGAGAGAGAGAGAGAAGAGAGAGTCAGAGACAAGAGAGAGAGAGAGTGAGGAGATATTTTAAATAATTTTTTTTAACATCCTATGCTACAATTGGTTCTATATTTAAGAACCAACTGATCACAAGTTGTAAAAAATTATAAAACCCCATACCCGGATGGAGCATGTTTTTTGAGGTTTTGGTTGTAAAATAGCAATTGGGGGGAGTTTACACCCCCAATGCTAGTGCTCTAAGTATGAACCCAGATTTTTGGATTACTCTTTAATGTTTTAACAAAACATGTAACATTTTTTGTCATATTAAAATTTTCTTTTTTTCTTCACTTTTTTAAAAGAAATTTCTTTAGATAAACATACAAACTTAATAATCAGTATCAACTTTTTTTCCTTCTTTTTTTATTCTATCTTACGTTTATAATGAAAGTATTTTTTTTTTTAAGATAAAAGATAGAAATTTTATTTGATAAAATATGCGAAACAATACATAAGAACCCTGTAAAACAAAATAGGGGAATTGAACCCTCTGACCCTCTGCTAACAGCAAAACAGTTATGCAGAAAAACAACAACTTTTGCATAGACAAAACATTACATAAGAACACTATATAAAACAAACAGGGAAACTTGACCCTCTGCTAACAATAGAACAATTATGCAAAAAACAGCAACTTCTACAGCATCAAAAACAATAGATAAGAACCCTATAAAACAAATAGAGGAATCGAACACCTATTATGCAAAAACAACAATACTGGACCTATTCTAGAAAAACAACAATTATGCAGAAAAACAAAACAAATTTTGCAGAAACAAATAATTATGTAGAAAATAACACTATGCAGAAATACATCAGATATGCAGAAAATGATCAGATCATATTCAATTGCTTGATTAAGCAGCTACCAAACGTTGATACTCCTACAGAAAACCAAGTGCTCCATAAAGAATGGACTTGGGGTGAATTTAGATATGTTCAAAATAATATTTATTTCGAGCATTCCAAATTGCCTAAGCCATCACTGCCCATCTTTCCAGCTCTTGTTGAGAAAGTTTGTCCACCAACCATCTAAATAGCATGAAGATATCTTGAGCAACATTTGAACATTTTTGAAGCTGTCCTCGGCAAAGGGCCCAAACATTTTGTGCAATAGGACATTCCCAAAGTAAATGGGTAATGGATTCCAAATGCTGGCAACAAATTTCACATCTTGGGTTAATATTGATCTTTCAATGATGCAGGTTGACCCGAGTTGGAAAAATATTTGAACACACCCTCCATACAAACATTAGTACTTTAGGCGGTACATTCAAGCTCCACAACTTCCTCCAGATTCCACGGTCTACCACCATACTAGAGTGTTCAACCTGTTGCTACTACCCCATCCAAAGTGCAACCTGATATGCAGTTTTAACAGAGAAGCATTGGGACCTATTTTCCTTCCAAACCAATTTGTCTCTTGAGGACAGCCTTGATAGTGGCACCTGCAGAATTTCCATGCGTGTCTTATGAGCAAAGAGATCAAACACCTTATCTCTATCTCATTGTCTGGTGGCACCATCAATCAAATCCTTCACCAATAGATTAGGCCTAACCTCTCCCAAGAAAATTGGTTTATGGGTCAACCATTTATGAGTTGAAACTTCAATATAGCTTCCATCCCCTACCTGCCACTGTGAGCCTTCCTTAATAAGGTCTCTAGCTACCAAAAGACTCCTCCATACATATGAAGGATTGTTGCCAATCTCTAAATCTATAAAGGAACAATTTGGAAATATCTTGATTTGCATACCTGATAGAATAAAGAGTGAGTATTATGAATTAAAAGCCAAGCTTGTTTAGCTAACATAGCCAAATTAATAGCTTGTATATCTCTAAATCCCATACCACCACACTCCTTTTTAGTACAAACTTTTTTCCAATTGATCTAATCAATTTTCTTATCATCCTTTGATTGACCCCACTAATATTTAGCCACTATGGATTTGATAGCATCACATAGAGCCCTTGGGATTTTAAAAATACTCATAGAGTAAGTAGGAATGGCTTGAGCTATCATTTTGATTAAAATCTCTCGCCCTGCTTTGAAAATATATTTTTCCTTCCATCCCAACACTCTATTAGTAATTTTTTCCTATAGATCCTTAAAAGCATCAACCTTAGTCTCCCAACCATTGGCAAACCAAGTTACTTCTCACAATCCTCCATAATCCTTGCACCCAACAATGCCTGCATATCCTACTTTACCTCCAATCTTGTATTTTTGCTAAAAAAGATAGAGGTCTTCTATCTATTAATAGCTTGGCTTGATGCTAACTCATAGCATTCAAGAAAATTCATAAGATGATGACATTCCTCCAAAAATAGAAGATGAGAAATACATACCTCATTTGTACATGATAAAATTCCATAAAGACTTTGTGATTCCACTTTCTTCCTAATCAGAGACGAAAGGCCTTCTGCACATAATAGGAATTAGTAAGGGATAGAGGATCTCTTTGTCTTATACCCCTAGAAGGGATAACAAATCCTTTTGGCTCACCATTAATTAGCATCAAATAAGAAGTAGTAGTCATTATTTCCATTGCTAGCTGTACCCATCGGGCATCAATACCCAATTTTAGCATAATATGTCTCAAAAATTCTCATTCAACCCAATCATAAGCTTTGTTGATATCCAGTTTGATAGCCATCTGCCCTTTCTTCCCTATTCTTTTATTCCTCATCTTGTGTAATACTTCAAATGCTACAGTAGTATTATCAGTTATTAACAGGTTAGGCGGTTAGGAACAAAAGCACTTTGTAAATCTGATATAACATTGGGCAAGTTAAGTTTTAGTCGATTGGCTAAGACTTTTGAAACTACTCTTGATACAACATTTCCTAAACTAATAGGCCGATAATCAGAGACATTTTTTGGATCATTCTTCTTGGGTATTGGAAAAATATGTGTAATTAATCTTATGGAGCATATGACCAGAATTCAAGACAAACAACACTGCTTCAGTTAAATCATTGCCTACAACATGCCAGTATTTTTGGAAAAAAGAAAGGCGACATACCATCTGGCCCTGGTGATTTGGATATGTGCATGTGAAAAAGAGCTCACTTAACCTCATTAGGTGATACGATTGAAGCAATGTTTGGTTCATATCAGGAGTAACTACTCTATCCACTAAGTCCAGAACAATATTCAGATTAGTTGGATTAGCAAAAGTGAATAAGTTCTTGAAGTAATTTTCAGCCACCCTTGCAACATCATCTTCTATATTACACCTTCTCCCTTGATCATCCAATAAACCTGAAATGTGATTTTTTCTACATCTTTGACTTTCTCTCTAATGAAAATACTTTGTGTTTTTATCCCTTGCAGGTAACCAAATTGATCTAGATCTCTGCCTCCAAAATAATTCCTCTTGTAGTAATAAAGCATTTATCTCCTCCTTCACTTTCTGGATTACATCAAGATTATCTGCAGTATTCATCGCTGTAAGATGCTCTAATTCCAATTTCTTCTCTTCTAGCTTTGTCTTCGAGTTTCCCAATTGTCTATACCATCCCACCAAAGACATACGACTCTTCTTAATTTTCAATTGACATTATATCCATGATGCTTCGTACAAAAATTACTATTTTAGCTGCAATTTCATTCTTTTTTAAATATATAAATGTACCTTTTTGGGACATTTTAGTATTTCCAATTTCTATGCATATTGGTGTAAAACTATAAAAATGGAATAGTGTAAAGTTTGTAATACATATAATAATTATATAAACATGATATATATGAATAAATAAATTCTAGCTATTTGCAAAATGAAATTATATAATAACTATTTTTTTTTTCAATAAATTATTTATTCTATAAATTAATGACCAAAACATGACAAAACTTCATTTTCTTAAGGGACAAATGTCTATTGAATTATTAGCTATTGTATTCTCTAACGTATGTGATCTATTAAATTTTAAAAACTCATAGAGGTTGGAATAAATAATTTTTTTTATATTCATGTATGAATTTTCTTGAGATGGACATATGTATTTAAATGCATAAAAAATTTTGTAAGAATAAACCTTATTTATTCTTAAACACCCATGAAAATTATTGAATTTAAAATCATAATATTTATTCTCAAAAAATTCTCCTAAAAAGAACCCAAACTTTCTCTTCCCATCCAAATTGTTTTTTTTTTTTTTTTTAGATTTGATAATGTCTAAGGTTCAATTATTGATATTATTATTATTATTATTATTATTTTTTTTTTTTTGGAGTTGAGGTTAGGGATTTATTTATCGGCGCATTAATTGTTCAAAAGGCAAACACGATGAACATATTCTCAAAGAAATCGAATACAGTAGGTTTTTTTAGAACATATTCTCAAAAGGCAAGCACCACTCCCTCACTTCTTCACCGTGTCCTGGTATTATTTTCTTTCATACATTACCATTTGCTTCCTAATTATTTTGATTATTTAAAGTTAAATTTATTTTGTGGTTTCTTTGAAATCTTAGCTTCTTGAATAAGTTATCTACTTTTGTTGGTTTGTCACATAAAGCCTCTTTTTCATATCACACTTCCTTCTGGGTTGGACACCAAATATATTACATTCTCTCCCATCAATTGTTTTACATCATAAACTCTGGAATAATTATTGAAACTAGTGCATTTATTAGTTGAAAACTGGAATTTGAAAAGGAACCATTAATCGTTTTACATCTACCCATTGGATTTGGCTTTCTTCTTCAGAAAATTTTGCACAATGTTGAATGTTGAATCTGTTCATCCAAAAGAAATCATTGCCCCTATGCCATAATCGGAAGGAAAATGCTAAAACTACTGTATAGTATTTCATTCTACCAGATCGTTAGTCCTCTTGCCTAAAAAAAAAAAAAATTGTTAGTCCTCAAGACCATTCTTTTTTTTTTTTAACAGGTGCCATCTATTTCATTTTTAAAAAGTTCCAAAATTTTGTTATTTTTTTAAAGTTAATAAGTAAATTTTCATACTTACCCTTTGCTTCATTTAAAAAACTCAAACCCTTCTTTAACTAGATTTATTAAAATTTTATACTTACCCTTTGCTTCATTTAAAAGACTAGAACTCCCTCTTTAACTAGAGTTTAAATCAAAAAAGGTAGTTTTGGAAATTCGTAGCCTATTATTTAAAAGATAATGCATTAAATAATATTTCCTTAAAAGTTGAATTTTCTAAACATAACTAATGAAATAAGATGAAAGGAGTACACATTTATTATAAATTTTTTATTAAATGATGTGACAATAATTTTGATTGAATATAGATTTCAAGGACCTAAAAATGATTTTTTGAATCACTTTTTCGTGATTGGTATCTCCAACATCACATTTGATTGGAATATTTAATTAGTTTCAATACATATGAGTTTTTCTAACAAATTCTTTGTATCATACATATCCAAACGTGTTCATTTGCCAAACCTTTTCTGGATATATATATATATATATATATATATATTTATATAAATCTCACTGGGTTGAGGACAAGAAATTACAAACCCTAATCTAGGGTGAGTGAATTTTTTGGGAAAGGAATCTCTCACGTAGGGTTGAACAAGAGAGGATGAACAATGAGAGTGAGTTGAGAATAAAAAGGTTTAATCATTTGAATTTATATTTTTAAATTAACATAAACAATGGAATAAAAGTTATTCACAATGTTTAAAACTTTCACTTTTACCAAGTTTGAAAAATGTGGTCGGTTGACGGTCTTACTTATCTACCAATTTTGAGAACATTGAATTTGGACATTTTTGTCTTTTTAGGTTTGAACATAACCTAGGCATTTATTATGGACTTCAAATATTAAATTTTTGGATCATCAACAACTACACATGCCCAAGGAAATTCTAATAATAATTATCTTACCTTAATTACTCTCTTATTCTAAATTATTTTAAAGTTTGAGAATTACAAGTTGTTTTTAAGTTTTGAGGACAAAATTGGCCTATATCTTTTTCATACAAACTAAATAGCATTTTGCCCCATTTTTCAAACTAATTAGGGAAATGCCCCTCTTTTGAAAATCGATTTTCTAAAAATCGAATTAGGCCCTATAGCGGCGTTTTTAAGGAGCCTATAGTGACGTTTTCAGGACCTATAGCGGCGTTTTATAACTCGATCTTTACAAAGTCGAGTTATAGGCAAAAAAAATGAAAAAAATTGCATATAACTTGATTTCATGGAGGTCGAGTTATAAAACGCCACTATAGGTCCTGAAAACGTCACTATAGACTCCTTAAAACGCCACTATAGGGCTCCAAAAAATTTTTTTTTTAAACTCGATTTTGAGAAAATCGAGTTTCAAAAGAGGGGCATTTTTCTAATTAGTTTGGGAAAGAGGGCAAAATGCTGCTTACACCTGCACCAACGGCTATTAATTAATGCATACATTAAGTAGTACATTTTTAAGTCATTCGTTGTTACCTAAATAAAGCTCTCTAAAACTTTTTTTTCTATTTTCTTTTACCATTTTTCTCTAATCATTTCTTGCTAGAGAGAAACATATCTCCAAAACATCTTTGACAGAGTGCGAGAAAGAGAGCTATGGAGACGCAGACTGCAGTTTCAAGCTTTGTCGTAGAATCTGGGGACATAAATTCTAAGTTTGATGATGATGGACGCAAAAAACGTACTGGTATTTATATATATATATATATATATGTGTGTGTGTGTGTGTGTATCTCTTTTACTCTTTCTACACATACATCTCTTTAAATTTCTTTCTTCCACACCCCCTCTCAAAAAATCAATAAACTGATTTTTTTATTGGGTTTCACATCGTTAATTTCTTTCTGGCATGGTTTTGATTTTGTTGAAGGAACTTTGATGACTGCAAGTGCACATATCATAACAGCCGTTATTGGGTCTGGAGTATTATCTCTGTCATGGGCCCTTGCTCAATTGGGATGGATTGCTGGGATTATTGCTCTCTTGATTTTCTCACTCATCACATTGATTACTTGTATTCTACTCACTGACTGTTATAGGTCCCCTGACCCAATTACTGGGAGAAGAAATTACAATTACATGGAGGCTGTAAAGAACAACTTAGGTAAGACGATTGCTAACTTTCTATCAGTCATCAATAATTATCTTATGCATATGATATATGCATTTTTTTTCTCACATCACGTTGATCTCACAACCGCGTAATATGAGAAAGAAAATAACAATCGTGTAGCATGAGAGAGAAAATACGTGTATTAAATTTGGGTCATGTTAACGGATGCTCTTAAAACAATTGTTAATAAACTATATTAGGAAAATTTTAACACAATTTTTATGAAAATATAAAAAGTTGTCAACATAATTAATTGTTTTATCATTTTCCCATAAAGATATTTCAAAAAATAGTTCTTAAACCAATACCCTTAAAGCATTCGTTAACATTTTTCATTAAATATATATTAGATGTATGAGATATTTATTAAATGTATATATTACGGGGACCTCATGTAATGTGAGAGGAAAGATGCATGGTTTCTCAATGTTATGAGATACTTATCAGGTGATATATATACTTATTGACAATTTTAGGTCTCATGAACCTATCACACATACAAACCGTGATGTGATAGGAAGAATATATTTATCCGATGTTTGCTTTATCGATGTTAGTGTTGTTGCAAACACATCTTTTGATCACCGGAAGATTAAGATATATGTTGAAACTGACTCATTTTTCCAATGATCTTGATATGATACAGATACTTTTTTGTTCAAAATTACTTACTAAAGTGGGTCATATGTTAGTAATTCTTAAGTACTCCTAGAGTTTATGAGATACTTATCAGGTGATATATATACTTATTGACAATTTTAGGTCTCATGAACCTATCACACATACAAACCGTGTGATGTGATAGGAAGAATATATTTATCCGATGTTTGCTTTATCGATGTTAGTGTTGTTGCAAACACATCTTTTGATCACCGGAAGATTAAGATATATGTTGAAACTGACTCATTTTTCCAATGATCTTGATATGATACAGATACTTTTTTGTTCAAAATTACTTACTAAAGCGGGTCATATGTTAGTAATTCTTAAGTACTCCTAGAGTATGGAGAACTCTCTTCTCATATTTATAGTGAGGTCTATTCATTAAATTTATGGTATAGTCTACCACGAATGTGAGAAGAGGAAGTACAATCTCTCCATACTTCGGGAGTACCTATGAATTTTCAGTCATATATATCTTCGAGACTAACTCTCTCTCTCTCTCTCTCTCTCTCTCTCTCTCTCTCTCTCTCTCTCTCTCTCTCTCTCTCTCTCTCTCTCTCTCTCTCTCCAGGAGGAATCAAGTACAAGCTTTGTGCTGTATCTCAATATTCGAATCTTGTAGGAATATCTATTGGATACACAATCACCGCCGCTATTAGCATGGCGTAAGCTATCTAAAATCTTACAAGCACTTGCTTGTTTCCTTAGCGATTTACTTTTCGTATTCAGGCCATTGAAAATTTCTTTTCTTTTTCTTTCCTTTATTTATTTTTTTATTTTTTTTTTAAGAAAATGACTTCTATCTTTCCTTTCGGGATAACTTGTACAACCAAAATAAAATTGTATGAAACTCAAATCACAAAACACATACACGCTCCTACACATATAGTTACGTAAACTTATGCTATATTGCTCCAAAAGAAGATATATTGCTATGTTTCTATAAGTTTTATGATAAAAAATGAATTTTAATTTGATATTTATATGATAGCTATAATATATTTTTAGTTTATTTTCATGTCTTATGAGATGTTTTTAACTTCATTGAAATTTCTAACCTCTTAAACATTTGAAAACTTCAATTACTACTCACAATTAATGCTAACAAACTTGTGGAATATAGTAAATGCCTAGCATATATAACAATTGGGTGTCCCACAAATAACAAAGTATATAATAGCCAATACCAATCAAGGGTCATTCTAGGAAACCATGATTCCAATTAATCTCTCAAAAAATTCGATTTTCTTTTCAATTTACATTTCATATGACTTTGCACTCTTTTTGTCTCAAAAAACAACACATTAAATACTTGAATTATGGAAAAAAAAAACTGTAAATTGAAGACATAAAATAGTTTATTAGTCAAGAATTATGAAGATTAAGCATATTGAACACATAATCTGCAAATTGAATTATAGAAATTAGGTTGACAAAATCTAAAACTTGTAAACAATATTTTATTACTCTTAATTAAAAGTTTTTTAATTTCAGATTTGAAAACAATCTTTTTTTAACAACATGCCTTAAATATTAATGTATTAGATGATGGAAAAATATATGTTTCTATCGCATACAAAACAAACGCAGCAAAAAATAAACGAATCTACTTCATTCGCAATCGATAACATATACTATGTAAATTTTAGAATACAAGAACAAAATAGTGTACCTTGGTATGGTAAATTTCAAAACAAAGATTAGAAGTGCTTGGAAACACTTTTAATCTTCATTCTAATTCCACTAATGCCTAAGAAGTGTGATCTCTCAATCACTTATATGTGTATGTTCAAGAGAGAATGAGAGAGTGTCCAACACTCACAAACAAACCATTTCATGTTCTTTCAAAAATTTTGTATGTTTCTCTCCTTAATTAATTATCTAATTGGGCTAGTCTTTTGGGCCTTTCCAATTGAGTTTTAATATGTGGCTTAGAGTGGGACCAAAAGGGAACAAATAAAACGCTAGTTCCAATGGGCCTTGGGCTTTTCTGTCAACTCTTGACAAATTCAAAGTTACCATTAATTATATTTAATACTACTATATAAATATAATTGCACTCTAGGCCTTATTAATAAATTATGTCCTAAGACTTTATTGTACATGCAACCCCTTCATAAAATATTTGTAGTAATACAAAGTCATGAATATAGACTGCCACTTTAAAGATTATTATATCTTAATCCTTGAGTACCCGGTTTAATCCTTAAAAGTTATTCATCATATATTTATGAAATCCAATGCCATAAATATATACTTTAGTAATACCTTACTAAAGTGGTTAGGCCTAACTCTCTGAATAACCTATTAAACTTATCTCAAGAGAATATTTTATACATCCGTTAAGAAATTATGAATTTCATCTTGAGAATATATGTTCCATCAACACTAAATGCGGCTGCCCAACATACTGAGATTTTTACCATGACTTTAGATCTCACTCCTGATATATCAAAACAACCTACATTTCATAATCAGATCCATTATTCTATCAGGATTAAGAGTTCATATAAATAGAAGTTGTGTGATTTGTTATTCATTTAACAGTCGTTAGAAGAATAATAAATCTCACAACGGTCTAGTTCAATATGTATTAACTCTTAAAACATATCAACATATCAATTAGAAGTCTCCACTTCCATGATCAAGAGAAATCATCTTAATTGATATGTTATAGTCTTCGTAGATAAAATGTCTAATTTCACCACCAACTATGAATTAAAATTCTAAGTTTACAAAGAACTTGTGATTTATATCTTCTGTGACTTTTCACATAAATCACATACTATGCATCTCATGAACTATATGATAATGTCTGAATATTCATGTTACCATTATTTTAGATAATAATAAAACAACTTTATTAATCACAACATTAAGTCATACATAATGTTATACATAATGTCATACAAAATAACATACATAGTATTATACAATAGGATTTAAGGGCACTAATCCTAACAATCTCCCGCTTGCCCTAAAGACTATTGTTCACTAATCTAACTCCCATTCCCTCCAAATGTGACTCGAAAGTCCTTTGAGGCAAGGTTTTGGTAAAGGGATCTGCTAGATTATTTGCATTTTCAATCTTTGCTACTACTACATCTCCACGAGCAACAATGTCTCGAATGATGTGGTACTTTCTCTCAATGTGATTTCCTTTCTTGTGATTCCTTGGATCTTTGGATTGTGTAACCGCTCCACTATTGTCACAAAACAATGTGATAGCAACTTGCTCCATTCTCACAACACCAAGATTAGAAATGAATTTCTTGAGTCAGACAGCTTCTTTTGCCACTTCACAAGTAGCAATATACTTAGCTTCCATGGTGGAGTTAGCAATACAAGATTGCTTAACACTCCTCCAACTTATGGCTCCACCTCCCAAGGTGAACACACAACCTGAAGTGGACTTTTTGAAATCAAGATCTGATTGAAAATCTGAATTTGTATAGCCAATGGGAATCAAATCCTCACATCGGTAAACTAGCATATAATCTCTTGTTCTCTGTAGATACTTGAGAATATGTTTTACATCTTGCCAATGTTTTGGTCTCGGATTTGATTGATATCGGCTGACCATGCCAACTGAATAATAGATATCTGGTCTAGTACAAAGCATGGCATACATGAGACTTCCCACTGCAGAAGCATAAGGAACTTGTCTCATCATATTTTCTTTCTCTTGAGTCTTGGGCCTTTGGTCATCAGACAGAGGAACTCCATGTCTAAAAGGAAGTAATCCTTTCTTGGAGTTTTGCATGATAAACCGTTCCAGAACCTTATTTATATATCTAGCTTGTGATAAGCCTAACATCTTATCCTTGCGATCTCACCAAAGCTTAATCCCTAGAATAAAGTTAGCCTTACCCAAGTCCTTCATATCAAATTGGCTTAACAACTAAACCTTTACCAATGACATTACCCCTACATCATTTCCAATGAGTAGAATATCATAACATAAAGCACTAGGAACATTACCACTTTATCTTGATGTCTTTTGTACACACATGGTTCATCAAGATTTTTTTCAAAATCAAACGACTTGATTGCTTGATCAAATCTGATGTTCCATGACCTAAATGCTTGCTTAAGTCCATAAATGGACATTTTCAACTTGCGTACCATATGCTATTAGTTCTTTGCTATGAAACCTTCCGATTGCATCATATAGATTTCTTCTTCAAGATTGCCATTAAGAAATGCAGTCTTGACATCCATTTGTCAAATCTCATATTCATAATGAGTAGCAATAGATAAGAGAATTCTAATAGATTTAAGCATTGTTACTGGTGAAAAGGTTTCTTCATAATCAATACCTTCTTTTTGTGTATACCCTTTCGCTACTAGCCTTACTTTAAAAATTTCAACCTTTCCATCTATCCTTCTCTTCCTCTTGTAAACCCATTTGCAACTAACAAGTTTAATGCCGTTAGGCACCTTTACAAGATCCCAAACTTGATTGGAATACATTGAATCTAATTCAAATTTCATAGCTTTGACCCAATGACGTGCATCTATATCATTCATTGCCTCTTCATACGTGTAAGGATCAGTTTTGGCTTCTTCTGAGATATCTTCATATGTTTCTACTAGACCTATAAATCTTATAGGTGGCCTAACGATCCTCCCACTACGACGAGGCACCTGTGTACTGGACATCTCATTAGTAGTATCTTGTGGTGTATCTAATATAGCCACATCATCCCTAGTTTCATCCATTGGTTTTTCATTTATAAGTTCATTCATTTCAGCCAAAACAACTCTACTTCAAGGAATATAATCATTCATATAGTCATTTTCCAAGAATTTGGTATTTGTACTAACAAACATTTTATTATCTTTATGACTATAGAATAAACCTCTAACAGATCCTTTTGGATACCCTACAAAGAAAACCACTTTTGTTTTAGATTGTAACTTGTCAAACTTTCCTTTCAACACGTGTGCTGGACAACCCCAAATATGGAAATGTCTTATACTAGGCTTAGGCCCATTCCACAACTCTACAAATGTTTTAGGAGCAGACTTCGAAGGTACTAAATTTAGAAGATACATTACAATATTTAAGGCATATCCCCAAAAGAAAGTTGGTAGAGTAGATTAACATGGATCTAACCATATCTAAAAGAGTCATATTCCTTCTTTCCGCTACACCATTTTGTTGTGGAGTTTTATGTGCAGTCAATTGGGATACAATTCCATTTTCAGTTAAGTAATCCTTAAAATCTCCAAGAAGGTATTTGCCACCACGACCAGATCGAATGGCCTTTATGCGTTTACGCAATTGATTCACAACTTCAGCCCTAAACTCTTTGAACTTTTCAAAGGCTTCAAACTTCTATTTCATTAGGTACACATCCAAATCTAGAGTAATCATCAGTAAAAGTAATGAAATACTCATAGCCACCTCTTGCTTGGATTGACATAGGACCACATATATCAGAATGTACTAGTTCTAGTAACTTTTGGGCTCTTTTACTTTTTGCATTAAAAGGTCGTTTGGTCATTTTTCCTTCCAAATAAGATTCACAAATTGAAAAACCATCAAAATCCAATGGCTCTAAGAGTCCATCTTTAATCAGTCTTTGAATCCTGTTTGAATTAATATGACCCAAACGTAAATGCCAAAGATATGCATTACTAATAGAAGAAAACTTTCTCTTTAATGATTTTACATGAGAGTCATTATCTAATTCAAAATTATATAATTCATGCTTATCAGGAGTTAAAATATAAAGACCACCTACAATATTGCCAAAACAGATAAACATTTTACCCTTCTTTATTACAATATTGTCTTTAAGGATAACACAATATCCATGTTTACATAAATAAGTTGCAGAATTTAAATTCCTACAAACATTAGGTACATAAAAATAGCCTTCCAATATTAAAACCCTAGAATCAAAGCATAAATTAAACACTCCAACAGCTAAAACTGAAATCCTGCTCCCATCAGCCAAAGTAAGAAACAATTCCCCTTTACTGAGTTTTTTGGTCTTCTAGAATCCCTGCAAAGAATTGCAGATATGATTAGTACAACTTGAATCCACACACCAAGAATTCGTGGGATTTTGTACTAAACATATTTCAAGGAGGAATGAACTTTTCATACCCTTATAATTGGCAGCTCTAAATTTCGGACAATTCCTCTTCCAATGTCCTTTCTCACCACAATGGAAACACTTTTCTTTGATCTTCTTTCCTTTGTTGGCAACTCCTAAGGCAATTTGTTTACTATCTTGCTTGGTGAAGTCCTTCTTCTTCTTCTTCTTCTTCTTCTTCTTCTTCTTCTTCTTCTTACCCTTACTTTTCAACTTAGGTTGAGAAGTAAAAGCTTTAGCCATATTGGCATCAACACTAGATGTATCAAGAATGCCTTCCACCACTTCCAATTCATTCATAATTCAAAAAATGAATAAATATTTTTGTTCATATTATAATTAAGTCTGAATTCCTTGAATAATTCTAGTAGTGACTAGAGTATCATATCCACTTGGGATTCTCCATCAATATCGGCACCTAAAACTTCTAGTGTATTCAGATTGGAGATCATCTTAAGACAATGCTCCCTCACTAAAGTACCTTCAGCCATTTTGGTATTATAAATTTTCCTCATGGTTTGTTGCCTTGCAGAATGGCATTGCTCACTAAACATCTCCTTCAAACTTAGCATAATGTCCGAAACTAGTTCTACATCCTGCATTTGATGCTGTTGAACATTTGAGATAGATGCTAGGATATAGCACTTGGTCATCTCATTAGATTTCTGCCAATGATCATATCGCTATTTTTCCTTAGGAGGAGCACCTAATGAAGGAAAGCTAGGACATAGTTGAGTAAGCACATATTGTGCTCCTCAGCTGTAAGAATAATATCCAAATTTCTTTTCCAATCAACATAGTTGGATCCAGTCAGTTTGTTTTGATTAAGAATAGTAACAAGTGGGCTAAATGATGCCATGAACAAATCTGAAAATAATAAATATGAATATAATAAGTAAACTGAACATTATCAATTTAGCATATAAACATATAGTAGGGACTCTTAATAAAGCCATAATATAATATATGCAACGACAACCCAATCTCATATTCAATATCCCTCAACATAGAGTGAACATTAAATACTATGATTGATTAAGAACTATTATCATTATTAGTGCTATCATGATACCTCTTATCAAACATTAATAATATGCCGTTATACATTTGGCCTCTAAATAATAATAGTAAGAACTCAGCATAGAGGATACTATAATATTTAGTCAAGTGTATACCATTGTCTAGAATCATGTGTAGCCACATTTCATCCCCTTAACAAGCTTATCTTGTAGTACCATGATACAAAACACCCTCCGCATGAAATTCAAAGCTCGAAGCTAAGATAAGGTATTTGATCAAACCACTATAAACCAGGAAATTCAATCTTGTAGGACCATGAAATAAATACTCTCCGCATGGAATGCTAAGCTCAAAGCAAAGACAAAGTATATATTTCATACTACTATGAACCGACAATGGAGGCCGTGAGATCCGACCCTTATATCTCTCTCCCACTAAATATGTTAAAATAAAGGTTTTTAATTAAAAAACATGCGTAATCTAATTACACATAGCCTTTTACTTTATACATGTGAAAACACTTAGTAAAAATTTTGAATTCTCAGTTTTCGATCGATCGAATGTGTATCTCAATCAGTCGAAAAAATTAGAAAATTGTCACAAAACAATCTGCCTAGTCAAAAAAATTAGAAAATTAGAAAATATTGTTTACATGTTTGTATCGCACACAAAACATACGCAGCGAAAAATAAATGGATCTACTTCATTTGCAATCGATAACATATACTATGTAAATTTCAGAATACAAGAACAAGAGAGTGTACCTTGGTGTGGTGAATTTCAAAACAAAGATTAAAAGTACTTGAGAATTCTTTTAATCTTCACTCCAATTCCACTAACGCCCAATAAGTGTGGTCTCTCAATCAGTTATACATGTATGTTCAAGAGAGAATGAGAGAGTGTCCAACATTCACATACAAACCATTTCATGTACTTTCAAAAATTCTGTATGTTTCCTTCCTTATAAGTGATTATCTAATTGGGCTAGCCTCTTGGGACTTTCCAATTGGGTTTTAGTATGTGGCTTGGAGTGGGACCAAAAAGGAACAAATAAGTCTCAAGCTTCAATTAGGGTTGGGCTTTTTTATCAACTTTTAACAAGTCCAAAGTTACCATTAATTATATTTAATATCACTATATAAATATAATTGCACTCTAGACCTTATTAATAAATTATATCCCAAGACTTTATTGTACATGCAACCCCTTCATAAAATATTCATAATAATACAAAGTCATGAATATAGACTGCTACTTTGAATATTACTACATCTTAATCCTTGAATACTCGGTTTAATCCTTGAGTACCCGGTTTAATCCTTAAAAGTTATTCATCATATATTTATGAAATCCAATTTCATAAATATATACTTTAGTAATGCCTGACTAAAGTAGTTAGGCCTAACTCTCTGACTAACCGAACCCATTAAACTTATCTCAATGGAATATTTTATATCTCCAGGGAATATTTTATATCTTTGTTAAGAGATTATGAATTCTATCTTGAGAATATATGTTCCATCAACACTAAATACGGCTGCCCAACATACTGAGGTTTTGACCATGACTTTAGATCTCAAACCTGATATATCAAAGCAACCTACATTTCATGATCAGGATTAAGAGTTCATGTAAATAGAAGTTGTGAGATTTATCATTCATTTGACAGTCGTTAGGAGAATAATAAATCTCACAACGGTCCAGTTCAATATGACTTAACCCTTAAAATATTTCAACATATCAACTAAAAGTCTCCACTTCCATGATCAAGACAAATCATCTTAGTCGATGTGTTATAGTCTTTGCAGATGAAATGCCGAATTTCATCATTGACTATGAACTAAAATTCTGAGTTTACAAAGAATTTGTAATTTATATCTTTTGTGACTTTTCACATAAATCACATACTATACGAACTAAAATTCTAAGTTTACAAAGAACTTATAATTTATATCTTCTGACTTTTCACATTAATCACATACTATGCATCTCATGGACTATATGATAATGTCCAAATATTCATGTTACCGTTATTTTAGATAATAATAAAACAACTTTATTGATCACAACATTAAGTCATACATAATGTCATACATAATAACATACATAGCATCATACAATAGAATTTAAGGGCACTAATCCTAACATTAGAAATTTAGAACCACTAAAAACTGTAATGTAATCTTAATAATAATATTAAAAAATTTAAGTGGTTGTAAAATCTATTTGTAATCCTACTATTTTTTATAACTAACTATAATTTTTTTATTTTTTTATTATTTATATTAAGTTTCTTATTAAAAAGACTAGAAGGGGCCCGATTCATTATTTTGGAAACTCTTAAAATCTTCAATTTTGATAAGTAAAAATATTATTATTATTATTATTATTATTATTATTATTATTATTATTATTATTATTATTATTATTATTATTATTATTATTATTATTATTGTAAGGGCGGGTTTTGGTCCTTAAACCCAAAAGATGAATAGGTTAAAACCAAAAGAGCCCAATACAATGAATTTGTAGATAGTGAGCTTAAAAGCTAGGCTTCAAAGGATCTACGAGCGCACACAATGAGTCCGAGATAGCAGTAAAGTAAAGAAGAATAGGCCTTATGCAAAAGAAAAGCCTTCCTTGGAAAAATCCAAGGAGAATGATCTTGCACTGTATATTTCCTTTAGATTTGGATGTTCATACAATTCTTACTACTACAATATTTTCTCTATAGATTTTCCGATCCCCTATTCCAGGAGGTCTCCTACATCATATAGAGCCCCTTAGATGATCTTGGCCATCCATTTGTTGATCATCTAGTTCCCTACTTGAGTGTTTGTCCCATCAAATACCTCCCTAAACCCCTTATAAGTTGTAACAGCCAAGGCAGCCCTATTCAGGGGTTTTCTCCACATAAATGCAGCCAGGAGATTTGGTGGGATGTAATAAATGTGGTGGCAGCCACCATCCCTTCAATCATGTTAGTGCCAACCCCTTCCCCAAAACTCTTTCCCTACTGTATGATCTCCTCTGGTAATGTGCGACTAGCGTGACCTTGCTGTCTGAGCATGTGGCTTCCTCAGCACGACAATGGACTCCTCAGTTATAGATATGACACATGGCATAGATACCTTATTTAAATTCTTGTGCCCCACAATAGCCCCTCAAAACTCTGGTTTTTCTTCACTTATTCGAGGAGAAAAATGGGATTTTGACTTTGGATAATTAATTTCATACGTTTCTTTGATTTCCACACGTGAGAGTATCGCTTTACATATCCTGTAACTGTTCTTGACGCTTTGGAGCCCACGATGGCTCCTTAAATGCTCTAGGCGGCGCTTTGTTCCCTGCATCCTACGGTGAGACGCATATTCTACTGCTGGCATTTTTCCTCAAATTTTGAGCGGGATAATTCCCACCTAATTCCGCCTCCTATATAAGGCGCTTGGGAGGTTTATTTCTTTCACTTTACAAATCTACAGACTCTCAAGGCTTCCGCAAATTCTCAAGCTTCTGAGACTTCCCAAATCTCCCAACTCTTAGGAAGCTCCTGAAGTTTTCACACCCCTAGTTTCTTTTCTTCTCGGCCAGCCTCCTCGGCCTTCTAATCTTTAGTCCTTTTTCAACAACATTTCCTTCACTTCCCTTTAGTTCGCTTAGATGGGTAGACTCGCTCACCTTGTAGATTCTTTCGCCAGTATAGAGGGCTTTAGGGCCAAGTACCACATTCCCCAGGGAGTTTCCCTATGGCATTATGCTCTGGATCAGGTGCTTACCCATAGGAACGAAGGGGAGATTATCATTTCCTTGATCGCCTTCATAGAAGAAGGAATGACACTTCCCATGGGTAGGGTAACCAGAGATTACCTAATTGCCCATAGGCTGTGCCCCCACCAATGCGCACCCAACCTATTTAGAGTCCTAGGTAGTGTTGATGCTTTCAACGAGCAAATGGGCTTAAGAATCACCTGGCACGACATCATCTGGATGTACGAATGCCACTCACTTGCTGAATTGGGGCATTACCTCAAATCTAGGTCCTCAATTGTTAGGCTGGTCTCATGGCTTCCCAAGTCCAACAAGGGCATGAAAGACGACTACCTAATCGCCTCTAGAGAGTGGCACGACGATCTCCACTGCCCAACCCAGGACAAAGAGCCAGGTGGGGTGCCTTAGGCTTAAGTCCTTTGGCACGGGACTTAGTTTAGTGGTTCTCTCTTTCTTTCTGTCTTTCAATTTGTTATCTTCTGACAAAGGGTTTAGCATTCTAACCGTGATTTTTTTTCTCAACTACTTTCGCAGATAAAAGGCACGTAGCTGCCAACATCAACTTTGTCAACGTCGCGGACCTTAACAAAGTACTGAGGGCCGAAGTGTTCATGAGTGAAGACAAACAATTAAGAGCCATCCACCTCATCCTCAACTTCATGCCATTATCAGAAAATTTTTAGGAGATGGGCCACGCGATAAGAGCAGGTGATCCTCGGCTACGTAGGATAGACGTTGCAGCACCCGGGTTGCTTGCCTAAGAAGACATTGTGCAAGTTGAGTGGCCTTCCCAACGTGCTTCCCTTGAAGCAACGGCTCTAGGGGAAGAGAATACTTCCTCACGGCTATCACTCAAGGAAGAAATTGATCAATTCCAACTCAAAGAAGAAAAGGAGGAGCAGGGAGATCCTATCATCCATATCTTAAAAGCAGAGGACGAGTTTGACAAGTTTTCAAGTGTTTGCACCTCAGGCCTTGCAGTTGCACGTATAGACAGTGACTCCAAGGAAGAAAAAGAAGAAGAAATGGCCCTACAAAGGAAGAAGGGTTTGCAAGATCTCCTCGCAGATAAAGCCAAGGGCTGACGTAAAAGGGCGCCTCCAGGTCCCAACCTCTCCCTATTCTCCCCCCCCCCCCCTTCCTCCTTCCCCATTAAACTTGCTCCCAATACCCAACCTAAATAAGAAAAGGAATGAGCAAGATGGTGGAAGAGGACGAGGTGGTCTGCCAGAAGGAGCCCAAGTAGTAGAAAATGGCTAAGGATAAAGGGCGGGCCTCCTCAATGGAAAGTAGGGAGGACCTGGGTGTGGCCGAGGTGCGCCACCAACATCACAACTGGGCTCCTCAGCTGGAGTTAGACAGGGCAGCCATTCCATGGAACTCCACCATCAGGGAGTTCTAGAAAGGGCACGCCCATTACCTGGCCGAGGCTCTGGAGCAGCCCTTCCTTCTACCAAAGGACATGGCTGCCTTGAAGCACATGAAGTAGCCAGACCTCTTCCTGTCCCTTAAGAGGAATCTTGCCCTGGTAAGCTCCTTAGCATGCCTCACTGAAGGCACTTTCCCCCTCTTTTTTTGTTTTTTTTTTTTGTTTTTTTTTTTATAATATACTCCCCTGTTGTTTACGTGCAGGCTATCCAAGAGATTTTTGTGGCCGAGGAGTAGGTCAAGGATGCCTGAAACGAGGCTAGGGTTGAGGCCAATCTTCACACCGAGACCTACAAGGCTCTAGGCGCCACTAAGCAAAAGAGCAAAGAGCTCACAGTGAAGCTAACAACGGAGGAGAAGGCGCGAAAGAGTGCCAAGGCGGGCTTGAAGAATGCCTAGGACCAAATCGAGGACCAAAGAAAAAGGTTATATCATACTGAGATAGAGCTGGCCATAGCAAAGCAACAAGTCCTAGAGCTAAGGACAGAGCTAGAGAAAGCCAAGGTCGCTGCTCAGATGGTCGAGGAAGCCGCGAAGGCCTCGAAGCAAGCATCCTACGACCTCGGGGTGCAGGAAACCGAGGTCCGATTGGCGGAGGAGTTGGCCAAGGTTTGCAGGGGCTACTGTAAGGAAGTGTGGCTGGAGGCCCTCAACCTTACAAGAGTCCCTGCTACCTTGGAGAGGAGGGAGGCTAGGAACGTCTACTACCCTTCGGACATTTTCGAGCTCCCAGTCGAGCTCCACCCCTCGTTGCCCTTACGTCAATCTCCACTGAGCAACCCATTATCACTGAGGCCTCTCTTCCCCCTCCTGAGGTCTCCAAGGGGCCCGGCCAAGTTGTTAACCAAGGGTAGGGGGTTGGGGTGGCCAAGGATAAGGGCAAGGGTAAGGAAATTAAGCCCCTGCTAGGGACCAAGGCAAAGGAAGCTGAGATCAAGGAGACTGTCCCCAAGGTAAAGGATGCTACTTCCAAGGCGAAGGAGGCTGAGACCAAACTCAAAAAGGCTGATCCCAAGGCTGCCGACCCATCAACCTCTCAACCGGGCAACAAGGAAGTCCCTCCTCCCAAGGACAAGGCTTAATATAGGGTCCTCTTTCTTTTTTGTAGTTTTTCTTTTGTACTTTTTCCTTTGTAGTGGTAGTTTGCCATTATTTATAATGTACCCTCTTTTTGTTTAATGAAAAAACTTCAATTTTTACCTTATGAATCTCTCTTTTTCCTTGCAATATTTATTGTTGGTTGGTTGTAATCATTGTTTTTCCCTTTGCTGAGATCTTTAGACTGATAATGCTTCCAAAGGTGAACACCCACACTTTAACAAAAGCTAGTAGTGATAACTAGCCGTTAAATAAACTAAACCTATGTACATGGTGAGAAAAATGGCTAAATCCTTAGAGACAAACGAAATACTTAGTAGAAAAAGAGGGTGCCTGAGGCTTTTCTTTTTAAGAGTGTCTTATTAATGTACCCTTAGAAATCCTTTAATTATGACCCAGGGTGAGCTCTCTAAGTGTTAACTTCCTCAAGGCATGTGATCCGAGAAATCAGACATGCCCCAAGTTCTATTCAACACTTAAACGAATAATTCAAAATGTTAATTTACCCAAGGCATGTGGTCCGAGGAGCCAAGCATAACCAAGGTTATATTTAACATTTAAGCAAATAATCCAAAATGTTAATTTACCCAAGGCATGTGGTCCGAGGAGCCAAGCATAACCAAGGTTCTATTTAACACTTGAACAAATAATCCAAAATGTTAATCTACCCAAGGCATGTGGTCCGAGGAGCCAAGCATGACTAAGGTTCTGTTTAACACTTAAACAAATAATCCAGAATGTTAATTTACCTAAGGCATGTGGTTCGAGGAGCAAAGCATGACCAAGTTTCTGTTTAACATTCACATAAGTAACGGAGAGTGTTAATTTACCCAAGGCATGTGGTTTGAGAGATTGGACATAACCAAGGTTTTGTTTAACACTTAAACAATAATCCAAAATGTCAATTTACCCAAGGCATGTGGTCCGAAGAGCCAAGCATAACCAAGGTTTTGTTTAACAATTAAGCAAATAATCTAGAATGCTAATTTACCCAAGGCATGTGGTTCGAGGAGTCAAGCATGACCAAGGTTCTGTTTAACATTCACATAAGTAATGAGAGTGTTAATTTACCCAAAGCATGTTGTCTGAAGGACAGGACATAACCAAGGTTCTGTTTAACACTTAAACAAATAAGTCAAAATATTAATTTACCCAAGGCATGTGGTCCGAGAAGTCAGGCATAACCATGGTTCTATTTAATATTCACATAAGAGATAACACATAATGCTGGAAAGAAAAACATGGCAAAGCTGCCTTTCATTAATAATAATACCTTCGCAGGTTATTTACATTCTAGGAGCATGGTACAACTTTTTTGTCCAAGTCCTCTAGAAAGTATGCCCCTATCCCAGCTACTGAGGTGAAACGGTATGGCCCTTCCCAATTGGGCCCTAGTTTTCCTCTTCTTGAATCCACTCACTATGACCATATTGACAACCTCAACCTGCCCATTCCCCTGTGGATAAGCAGTGGTGGAGTACCTATTACTGATGCCTAAATCACAATAGTACCTCCTGAAGGCTTTGCTATCAAATTGAAAACCATTTTCTGAGATGAGGGTGTGTGGGATCCCTAACCAAGTGACTATTTTTCCACACAAATCTCATGGCGTCCACATCTCTAATGTTGGCAAAGGGTTCAACTTCAACCCACTTGGTGAAATAATCCATGCCAACCAATAGCCACCTCATATTTCATGCTGCCTTAGGGAACGGTCCCACAATGTCCAAGCCAATGGCCAGGGGCTGGACAAAGGATTAAGGACATCCCCTAGCCGATGAATATTTAGGGCATACCTCTGGCACTGGTCATATTTCTTCACATATTCCTGCGCGTCCCTTTGCATATTCAACCACTAATACCCTTGTATGAGGGCTTGTGAGACAGTGATTTGCCCCCCGTATGACTTCCATAAATCCCTTCGTGTAACTCCTCCAGGAGTGGATCTACTGCCTTGAGGTGGATACATAGCAAGTATGGCCTAGAAAAAGAGCGCTTATATAATTTCTGACCCTTGGACAACCAGAACCGGGGGGCTTTTCTTTGCACCTTATCGGCCTCGACCTTCTCCTCGGGCAAGATGTCATCTTTAAGGAATAGGACCAAAAGATCCATCCAACTAGGTCCCACCCTCAATTGATGAATCTAGACTTTCTCCCTCCTCAGCTCGATAGGGCTGCATAGATCCTCTACCAAGATGACCCTAGGTAGACTTTGTGCCGAAGAGGTCACAAGAGTGGCAAGGGAATTAGCGTGTGTGTTTCCACTCCTGGGGATTTGGGGCAAGGAAAAAGAGCCAAATCCTGACTGTAAACGCCTAGCCAAGTTTAGGTATTCTTGCATTCTCACGTCTTTGGCTTCTAGTTCTCCCTTTACTTGGCTTACAACCAACCTTGAATCTGAAAACATCTCCACTGCTCTTTCTCCCATTTTCAGGACCATGGCCATTCCCACCAACAAATCCTCTTACTCGGCCTTATTGTTCATGGTCGAGAAGCCCAATCTTAAGGATTTCTCGATTGTGAACCTTTCGGGGGACACCACAACCAACCCCACTCTTAATCTCCTTTGATTCGCCGTACCATCGACATACAGCTTCCAGGATAGAGGTTCCTGCGAGAAGATCATCCCAACTGACTTTCTGTCCATGCTTGACCTCTCACCGTTTTCTTCTAGCAAAGGCTCAGTGAACTCAGCCACCAAATCCGCGAGGACTTGGCCCTTTATTGAGGTGCGAGGCATATATTTTATATCGAAGGCTCTCAGGATCATTGTCCATTTTGCAACCCTCCTTGTGTAATCAGCTTTCCGAAGCAGTGATCGGAGAGGTAGCTAGGTTAGAACCACCACCATGTGAGCCTGGAAGTAATGTGGAAGCTTCCGTGTAGCATGCACAACTACCAAGATGGCTCTCTCCAATTGTAAATAGTGAATCTCTGCCTCATGTAATGATTTGCTCACGTAATAAACTGGTCTTTAAACCCTATCATCGACCCGTACCAATACCAGACTCACCGCATGTGAGGCTACAACAATGTAAGCAAACAAAACCTCCTCCTCCTCGGGCTTGGACTTAATAGGTGGATGTGAGAGATATTCCTTCAGTTGTTGAAAAGCCAATGAACACTCCTCTTTCCATTGAAATCCCTTCCATTTATGTAGCAACTGGAAGAAGGGCCTACACCTGTCTGCTGGCTGAGAAATGAATCGATTTAAAGCGGCAGTCATTCCTATCAACTTTTAGACCTTTTTGGGGTTTCGAGAAGACTGCAGGTTGGTAATAGCTTTAATCTGATCCGGGTCAACTTCGATCTCGCGGTGTGTAACCATATAACCCAAAAATTTGCCAAAGCCTACGCCAAAAGAACACTTAGCAGCATTAAGGCATAGTTTGTGCTTCTTCAGTATTCCGAAAATGTTTCTGAGGTCATTTATGTGCTCGAATTCCTCCTTACTTTTTACCACCTGCCCAGTTATGGTTCAAATATCTTGGTCATCATCCTTTGGTAAGTAGACCCCGTGTTTTTCAGCCCTAAAGGCATCACTTTGTAATGATAATTCCCCGTGGGAGTAAAAAAAGAAGTCTTCGCCTGATCATTCAGGGCCAACGGTATCTGGTGATATCCCTAGAAAGCATCTAAGAAGCTCATCCGAGGATGGCCCACGATTGCATCCACCAACTGATCTATCTGAAGGAGTGGGAAAGGGTCCTTTGGGCAAGCCTTAGTTAAATCCTTGAAGTCCACACACAACCACCATTTCCCACTTTTCTTCTTCACCATCACCGTGTTAGCCAACCACTCAAGGTAAAACACCTCCTTTATGGTCCCAACCTACTTGAGCTTGAGCTTGAGCACTTTTGCTTTGACAACGTCTAAGTGTTCCCTAGATGAGCGTGTTGGCAGTTACTTCTTGGGGATGGCAAACAGATTAACATTTAAGTGATGGCAAATGAAATCTGGATCCATCCCCGGGGCCTCGTGGGCATTCCAAGAAAACACATCAATATTCTTTATAAGAAAGTCTATCAGCTCCTGCCTCTCGCAAGGGGGCAACTAGGTTCCAACCTAAAAGAACCTCTCCTTATCGTTGCCAATGACAACTTTTTCCAATTGCTTACATTTTGCCCCTTCTCCCTCCATCTCCGTGGACAGCACGACACCTTTGATTACTATAAGTCTCGCCCCACGAAGGCAAAGGACTCACCCTCAGTCTGATGTCTAATGGCTGCCACCATGCACTGCCTGGCCATAGATTGGCTTCCCACTAGCTCTTTAACCCGACCCCCCGATGGATACTTTACTTTCAGATGCAAGGTGGAAGGTACGACCCCCATGGCGTGAAGCCAAGGCCTTGCCATAATGGCAGTGTAGAGGGAGTAGGCATCTACCACGATGAAGTTCACCTCCACGACCTCTATGCCTGTCTGAACGGGCAGTCGAATTTGGCCCCTTGGAAAGATAACCTTCCCATCAAACCTTATTAGAGGGGAATTGTAGCAAGTCAGGTCCTCGGATCTCAACTTCAGTCCCTTAAATAGGTTAAGGTACATGATCCTTGCGCCGCTGCCCTGATACACTAACACTCTTTTCACGTTGTAGCCCCATATCCTAAGAGTGACAACCAGGGCATCATCATGTAGCTGCAAGATCCCAGCCTTATCCTCATCCGAGAAGCTCAAAATCGGACAGTCCTCCAGTCTACTCCTCTTCAGATCGGGGGACGAGCCCTCAGTAGACGGCTGAGCCACGGACGTCACTCCGTACGGCTGAGAACTAGTCCTTCCCGAAGCAGTGAGAATGACGTTGATTGTACCTAGAGAGGGTCTCATAGAAGCATCCCTCTAAGCCCCTGACCTTCCTGCCTTAACTAATTGCTCCAGATTGCTCCATAAAGTCCTCACTCCTCGGTAGTGTGCCTCCGCTCCTGGTAGTACTGGCAGTAAAGACTTTTGTTGCACTTCATGGGGTCTCCCTCCATCCTATTTGGTCATTGAAAGTATGGCTCATTCTTGATCTTCTCCAGGACCTAGTGTACTATTTCTCAGAACACCGTGTTAACCACTTGGGCAACAGTAGACCCAAATTGCCCAGAAAAATCCCTTCGGGGCCAGTTACTATTGTGTCTGTGTGACCTGAAATCTCTCCCCACCTGAAGGATAATCCTAGCCTTTCTCTTCCCCTACTGTTAGTCCTCCTCCACCCTCTTATACTCATTGATACGGTCCATGAGCCGACGCACACTTCTAACCTGTTTCCTCGTCAAATATTTCCTCAAATCATGCTTAGTAGGCAGGCCGACCTTGAAAGTCCTTATAGCTACGTCATCGAAATCCTCATCAATCTCATTGAACATCTCCCAGTACCTATCAGAATATGTTCTCAGGGTCTCCCCTTCTCGCATGGTCATGGACAACAAAGAGTCCAAGGGCCGAGAAACCCTACTGCAAGTCACAAAAAGAGCCCCAAACACCCTAGTAAGCTCCTTGAAGGAGCTAATAGAACCTTCTTCCAAGCCGTCGAACCAACTCATCGCCACGGACCCCAAACTAGATAGGAACACTTTGCACATCAAGGTTTCATTTCATGAGTGGACGGCCATCCTTTGGTTGAAGTGGCTAACATGTTCCACAGGGTCTGTTCTACCATTATATACAGTGAATGTTGGCTGGGTGAACCGCCAAGGAAGTCTTCCCGTTTCTATCCTACGGGTAAAAGGTGACTTGGAAATCTAGCTCAGAGCCTTACACATGGCATCGTTGCCCAGGCCTTTGTGAGACGGGTTCTTCCCTCTCTACCTGTCATAGCGCTTCTCATCATACGAAAAAGACTCACAGGGGGGAGTCCTCAACCTGGGCCGGTAGCTATCGTCACTACCACTACCAGAGGAATGGTAAGGACTCAAAGGGGTTCCTCTGCGTTGCTTGCGGCGTAGTCTTCTTCGCAAATGGTCTATCTCTCGCTACAGGCTCCTTATGTTCTCTTCGCAAGAGATGTGACTTCCACCTCGAGACTGACTCCTGCTAGTTTGAGTAATGTGCACACTGACTTCACTATCTCTCTTAAGTTCAAGGTTGAGAAAACGGTCGTGACGGGGGGGAACATATAGACTCTTCCTAGTTAGGCCTCGAATCTACCATAGCTGAACGCTAATCCTACCAAAGCTCAAGCTAACCCCACAAACGGCACCAATTGTAAGGGCAAGTTTTGGTCCCTAAGCCCAAAAGATGAATAGGTTAAGGCCCAAAGAGCCCAATACAATAAATTTGTAGAGAGTAGGCTTGAAAGCTAGGCTTCGAAGGATCCACGAACGCGCGCAATGAGTCCAAGATAGCAGTAAAGTAAAGAAGAATAGGCCTTATGCAAAAGAAAAGCCTTCCTTGGCCAAATCCGAGGAGAACAATCCTGCAATGTATATTTCCTTTGAATATGGATGTTCTTACAATTCTTATTACTACAATGTTTTCTCTACAGATTTTCTGATCCCCTATTCCAGGATGGTCTCCTGCATTATATAGAGCCACTTAGATGATATTGGCCATCCATTTGTTGATCATCCAATTCCCTACTTGAATGCTTGTCCCATCAGATGCCTCCCTAACCTCTTGTGAGTTGCTGCAGCCAAGGTAGCTCTGTTCAGATGTCTTCTCTACATAAATGCAGCCAGGAGATTTGGTGGGATGTATTAAATGTGGTGGCAACCACCATCCCTTCAGTCATATCAGTACCAACCCCTTTCCCGAAGCTCTTTCCCTACTGTATGATCTCCTCTGGTAACGTGCCACTGGCGTGACTTTACTGTCCGAGCGTGTGGCCTCCTCAGCACAACAATGGACTCCTCAGCCATGGATACGACATGTGGCATAGATACCTTATTTAAATTCTTGTGCCCCATAGTTATTATTATTATTATAAATTCGTGGGTCTTTGCCTTCCTTCATGACATCATGTATTCTTGACTGTTTTGTGTGTGTTGTGAATATCTCATATCTGTATGATGCATTTGACTGTCACTTTTTTTGTTATTGTTATTGTTTTTAAACCAGGGCTGTCAAAAGATCGAACTGCTTTCACAAGAATGGTCATGAGGCGGGATGTCACACATCAAACAGTTCCTATATGATCATTTTAGGGGTCATTGAGATTATTCTGAGCCAAATACCTAATTTTCACGAGCTTGCAGGGCTCTCTTTCATCGCTTCAGTCATGTCCTTCGCTTATTCTTTGATAGGCATTGGACTCTCTATTGCAAAAATAGCAGGTCAGCGATCTATAAAGCACATTTATAACACAAAAATCTATAGCATGAGTGTTTTCTGATTATGCTCCTTAGAAAACTAAGTGCTAATAGGGTATGAGTTTTTATTTTCTCTTCTTGACAAAGAAAAAAGGTAAATCCCAAAAACCATTACTGCTACAATTTGTGGGGACAAAGTAGCACAGCCTTGTTGCTTGTTAATTTGCCTTGGATTAACACAGATTATATCTTTCTGTATTATATTCTATTTTGTAGAACGGAAAAATGGCTCGACAAGCATCGCAGGTGTGACTGTTGGAGTGGATGTGACAAGATCACAGAAGGTGTTTAACAGCTTACAGGCCCTCGGGAACATTGCCTTAGCATATTTTTTCTCCAACGTCCTCATTGAGATACAGGCAAGTCTCTTAACATACAATCATTTTATGTTTGGAAAATACTAGGCTTTATAATTTTAAGGAAAAAAAAAAGCAGTATATTTTGATAAAGAATCACATTTATTCATTGATGTGGTTGGAGTATTTCTCTCCAACAAATAAAGTACAAATTGAAAGATTTTCTAGACTTGTAGCGCTTTTCTTCAACTACGTACACAATGTAAATATATTTTATGGGGTTGTGTAAAAGGACTGATCCCAGTTAATTTAATCAATTACTCAAGTTGATTAAATTATCAAATTATGAAAAGGTCCAATTAAATTGTAGTGGAAAAATAAAACTCTAATGTTAAAGGTCACCACACCTTGAAGGATTCATTAACTCAGATTGAGGTTACAAGTGCAAGGAATATATCTAATCTTGAAGTACCTACTGAGCTCCCCAAGCATAGCTCCAACCCAGTTAGATTACTCTACTCAATGAACTTCTTTATTATGCCACTTAATATCCAATTAGCTATGGACTTTACAAAAGATAGATTAATTTTATACAAAAGTAACTTGAATTGATAAAATTCTCATGTAAATATCAAATATTTTAAGAAATCTGCAGGGTTTCAATTCATAAGAACATTGGTTCTAATCAAAACTTTAAGAATAATGTGGAAATTTCCACAAAGAACTAACACAATCAAATGTTTATGTTTGAAAACATATATCAAGCAAGTCCAAGAGAAAGCACAGACAAATAACAAACACACAAAAAAGCCCATTTAGACATTTTCACAAACACTTCAATTGCACTCATTAATGTACCTAAAATTTCAACTCAAAGGAGTTAGTTTTAATTTTCCCCTTCTCCCTTTCCTCTATGTTCCTAAACAGCCAGGCATATTGTTAAAATGTTATTTATCAATCAACTACAAAAAAATTAAATAAGAAAAAAAGCAAAAAGAAGAACAAATCATATTGCTTTCAATTGATAACTTGAAATATTTAACAAAATCAAAAAAAAAGAAAAAAAATGTAAAAAGATAGTTTGCAACACAAATGTTACAAATGCTTCGCTGAAAAAACAAATGTCTAAAAGACTTTGTCTTAAGACCTAGTGAATGATAAAATTTTCTCTCCGTGCTCCCACTAGTACCTCCTCCCCCCCACCTTTTCCCCTAACCAAACCGCTCGTTGCCTCCACATCCCAGCCTGTCCCCAACCATCAACCTCCAATCCATCCATATCCCTGCACTATCTTCCTATTTGCTTCCACCCTTATAACCTCCACCATCACTACCAACTTATACTGCCAGTTACATCAGCAGCCATTAAAGTTCAACCAAAGAATAGAGGTCGCTGACCTCGTATCCTGCACGAAGAAGATATCATGCGAAGAATCCAGACTAAAGCTCCCTCCAAGGCCAAGACCCCACGTTATCCCCAGACCTCATATTAATCGATAAACTCATCTCCTCCAAAGATACTGGTCTCAACTATGTCAAAGACATTACCTTCAGGGCCTGGAAACCAGCATACTCAATGGAAGTCAAGCACCTAGATAAAAACATTTTCAAGTTCTCCTTCCAACATGAAGTGGATGCTCACAGAGCGTTCCTCAGGCGACCGTGGTCATGCAGAGGTGGCCACCTCATTTTAAAAAGACTGAGTGCCGACATCATCTGGCAAGAAATCAACTTTTCTACTTCCACGTTCTGGATCCAGGTTCACGGGCTTCCAACCCTTTGGAGAACAGAGAACAATCTAAAAAAGATAGGATCCCATCTAGAACAAGTCCTCGAAGCTAATATAGTCGGTGATCCCGGTGGCGGTTGGAAGAAATTCCTACCAGTCCGAGTAGATATCCCAATAGAAAAACCACTATTACCGGGCTTCTTCCTCCCCCGGCCAAAAAAATCTGACATCTGGATTGGACTCAAATATGAGAAGCTTGCTGATAGTTGCTACAAATGTGGAATCATTGGGCACGAAGAAAGAGCCTGTGAAGGAAACCTTTTCCAGCTATGCAATCCTAAAGGTACTAGCTTCAATGCAGGTGGCCCTTGGCTCTAGGCCGAAAACGATGACTACCCATCAAATGCGTTCTTGTGTACAGAGGTCCCAGCCAGTGCTTCCAACAGCACCGAACCTCCGCCAATACACACACAGGCAGTGACAAGTTCTCCCGTACCAACTGTACAGCCTAGAGAGACGTTGCCATCAACGTACTGTACTACCCCAAAGGACGACACTGCGTCGACCACTCTTCACCAATCGTGGCAAACCCACGCCACATCCACTACACCTAAGCCACCTGGCAAGAGTACAAAGGCAAATGTGCATTCCAAACTGTTGCGGATATGGGCCTGGAGATTGCACATATCATCCTACAGGAAGGGGATGCTAGTAAGTATTTCTCCAAAATGCACTCTACCCCCTCATACCCACTCATGCTAACTTATGCTCAACTACTATTTTGGCCAAGAAGGTGGGCCTTATCATGCCCCCACCATCTCTATGAAGCTACTCAATTGGAACTGTCGAGGCATCTGCAACGCCTCGACAATTCAAGCCTTAAAGGCTCAAATAAAAGGGGTAAGGCCCGATTTAATTTTTTGTTTGAAACAAAAGCTCTTGTTAGTAGAATGGATTTTGTTAGAAGTTCTATTAGTTTTGATAACATGTTAGTGGTTGAAGCAAGTGGCAAAGCAAGTGGTCTTTGTGTTCTATGGAAAGAAGGTATTTTGGTTAAGGAAGTTGAATATAATAAGAATCTCATTGCAATCACTGTATCTGATTCTGTATGTGAATGGCTTATGGTCAAGTTCTACAATCCACCCTACTTCTCTAAAATGAAAAAAGCTTGGGAAAACCGTATGGGTGACTTCAACTATCTCACCATGGACCTTGGATGTGCATGGGTGACTTTAACTATGTCATCAATAAGGAAGAAGTATCAGGAGGAAGGAAGGGCTGCTCCTCAACTACCAATTATCTCAAAGAATTGATGTTTGACTTTGGAGCCATTGATCTTGGTTTTTCTGGAAGCAAATTCACCTAGGCAAAAGGCAAATGGGGAAATGCCTCAATTAAAAGAAGGTTAGATAGGGGCATAGCAAATATTTTTTGGAGATTGGCTTATCCGAGAGCCTCTATAGTCCATCTTGGCGCTATAAAATCTAATCACACACCTATTCTCCTAGACATAAATCCCCAATCCAAATTCGGTCACCGGCCGTTCAGGATTGAAGTCACTTGGCTCAGGGATGACCGCTGTCATGATGTCATCAAATCAGCATGGAAGGATCAAGTTGCAAGTTCTGAATTCATCAAATTATACAAGAAACAAGACTCAACCAGGGACACTCTTCGGAAGTGGAATAAAGAAGTATTTGGTAACTGTCATAACAAGATTAACTCTCTGATCCAAGCCATCAAGGAAATCCAACAAGGGCCCTCCACTGAAAATTTAGGAGCGGTAGAGTATGCGCTTCAATCAAAATTATCTAAGTGGTTGCTAAGAAGTGAAACTTTGTGGCGTCAAAAATCCAGAGAGCTTTGGTTTAAGCTCGGCGACAGGAATACCAAGTTCTTCCACCTCTCCAGGATTATTAGGCATAAAAGGAATATTATTGATGCAATCAAGGATGAGCATGGCTCTTGGATCACGGAGACAGAACCCATCAGAAGTTTGTTCTTAAATAGCTTCAAAAATATTTTCAAACAAGAGGAAGTTAACTTCCCTCCTCATCTTGAGCACCTAGTTCTCCCGTGTATCACCGAAGATGAAAATTCTGAGCTTAGCAAAGTCCCCACCCCTGAGGAGATTAAGGCCACATTATTCAACATGCAAGATCTCAAAGCCCCAGGACTGGATGGATACCTTGTCATCTTTTACAAACAACTATGGCAAACTATCAAAGATGATGTCATCAAGGCGGTCACTTCCTTTTTCCGCATCAGGTCTATGCCTAGGGAGGTAAATAGTTCTCTAATTGTCCTCATTCCTAAAATTTCTAACCCCACCTCTGTTTAGCATTTCAAGCCTACAAGTTTTTGCAACGTGGTGTACAAAGTCATCTCAAAGCTCTTGGTAGCAAAGCTCAAACCACACCTCGATAAAATTGTATCCCCAACGCAATCAGCATTCATCCCAAATAGGTGGATTGTAGAAAATCAAGTCATCGTCCAAGAAATCATTCATAGCTTCAAAACCCATAAAGCCAAGCCTAGATTGATGGCGATCAAACTGGACCTCCAAAATGCATATGACAGAGTTAGTTGGGAATTCATCCACACAGTGCTTCTACACTTGGTTTCAACGAGGTTTTCTCCAACTGGGTACTATCCAGCATCTCCTCAATTTCTTTCGAAATCTTGGTGAATGGAGGAAAGATTGATAAATTTAGGCAAAGCAGAGGATTGAGGCAAGGAGATCCACTTTCCCCCTACCTATTCATACTAGGTCAGGAAATTCTCTCAAGAATGCTAGATCATGAGCTTAGGCAAAGCAACATCAAGGGCATCAAAACTAGAATAAGCAGACCAACTATCACCCATGTGATGTACGCAGATGACATTGTCCTCTTCTCTAAAGCCACCAAAAAAGATGCAGAAACCATCTCCGAAATCCTGGAGAAATACAACAGTTGGTCTAGGCAGCTTGTAAACAAAAGTAAGTCAGGTATCTTTTTCTCCAAGCACACTCAAAGATCCACCCAAAGGTCTATCAAAAATATTCTTCGTATCAAGCCCCTCAAAAAAGACACCACATACCTTGGAGCACCTCTTTTCTTGACTAGAGCTCCGACCAAAGACTTTGCCTACTTTCATTCAAAATTGGAAGCCAGATTTGCAAGGTGGAGAAGTAAATGTCTGTCAAGGCAGGGAGAAGAACGCTTTTAACTTCAGTGGCTCAAACCATCCCCATCTATGCCATGTCCTCTTTTAGCATCCCCAATAAGGTTTGTAATAACCTTAACTCCCTCACTAGAAAATTCTGGTGGAAACCCAAAAATCAAGATGGTAAATTCCTTGCTTGGAGACCTTGGGACAAACTCTGTTTTCCAAAAAAGCAAGGAGGTCTTGGCTTCAAAATAGCTAAGGAAGTTAATAATGCTCTTTTGGCCAAACTAGCTTGGATGATTGTATCCAAAAGAGACAGTCTATGCATGAGCATCTTAAGAGCTAAACATAAAATCAATAAGAATTGGCTCAACGAAAACTGTCCTTAATGTGCGTCACCTATATGGAAGGCTATTGAGCAAGCAAAGAAAGTCGTTGTAAAGGGTGCATGCTACTCTATCGGGGATGGTACAACCATCAATGTCTGGCAATCCTTAGGTTCCTTGGATTCAGGGCTTCATCCCATCCCCTAAACAAGAGGCAGCTAGGCAAAGTCCCATTTTGGCGTGCCACCTTTTTTATCCGAGCTTCCACTACTGGAAGGCAGACCTAGTCAAGGCCTTATTTGACACCCCATCTGCACAAGCCATCCTCTCCATGCTAGTGCCTTCTAGACCTTCTCCTGACAAACTTATTTGGGTCCCTGATTCAAAGGGTTGCTTTTCAGTAAAATCAGCATACTTTGTTGGCCGCGACCCCACCTCCCCGACTCCCTCCTCTGGAATAAATTGGAGCAAATTATGGCAGTTGAAGATTCCCAAAAGGACCAAGATTTTCCTGTGGAGACTAAGTGTAAATGATCTACCTACTAAAGAGAATCTCATGTCCTAGATTCAAATCTCTGATTCAAATTGTGTTTTCTGTAAGGAAGAAGTCGAGTCACCTTGCCACCTCTTCCTTGGCTGTCCTGCCTCAAAATCCTTATGGTTTGTAGCCTGTTGGGGTCTCAACACAGAGTTTTTGGTCTCAAATCAACCCGAGGACATCATCAAGTGGGTGCTAGATTCCCCAATCTTCCACGATGGTCAACAGCAACAGGGGCAGGTATCCCTTCTCATGGCTCTAATCCTAGAAGAAATTTGGCGGTCGAGAAACATGTCACATCTCCATAATTCCACCTAGGACGTATTGAATTCCATCCATCTCATTTACAGCAAGGCCCATGAATTTTCCCTAACTTTATCCCCCCTTTGTCCCTCAAAGCCTTGCTCTAATCAACATCAATGGTCACCCCCTCCTTTGGGTACGGTCAAAATTAATGTGGATGCTGCAACATCAAACACCTCTACCGCTATCGATGTAGTCGTCAAAGACCATCTTGGAGTGCCAGTCAAAATTTAGGCAAGGACCACCAAGAATTCCTCACCACTTCAAGCTGAAACCGATGCTCTACTCTGGGCAATGCAGTTGGCTAGGATTGAAAGATGGAGTCATGTGATCTTCGAGGGGGATGCCAAGATCTGCATCGATGCCATCAACAACCCTAACAACCCCTGTCCTTGGACGTTGATCATTCCTACCCGCAACATCAACGCTCTTAAGGATTGTTTTACTTCCTGTTTTTTTGTTTGGGTTAGTAGGTCCTACAATGGTGTTGCGCACCATGTAGCTAGAATGGCGTTACTTTCTTGTTTGGCTTTTTTCTTCAATAAGGATAATCTGCACCCTGCCTTAGCAGCTTGCTGTAAGATAGATTATCCCTTGTGTTCTTCTTTTTTCTAAGTAATGCATTGTAGTTTATCAAAAAAAAAAAAATGTCTAAAAGAATTTACTAGTTACAATGAAAAAAGTGAAAAAGCAAGGCAACCTCTTATGTTACTAAAACAAAATCACTAAAACTATGAAAAGGAAGAAGACCTTTACTTTCTTTGTTTTTTGGATGACATTAGAGAGAACTTTATTTTATTTTTATTTTTTTAAGAAGAAACTTCACTTAAATTAGTTGCTACAATAATCCTTATTATTAATTAAATTCCTATAAGCAATTGACCCCACCGGCTAGAACTAATAACCGAGTAATCCAGGAGCTTTTCATGCTTGGCAAGCTAAATTGTTTATCCTCATGCCCAAAAGAAAAAAGAAGACCTGTATTATCTTTTTTGGCTTTCACTTTCTAATATGATAAGGATGCATGACTTTGCTAATTTATCTGTAGAAGAATCTTGTATGAGTGTATATCCCCTTTGTGAGACTGACATGTGGCCCCATATCTTATGAGGCCCACATGTCAATCCTGGCTCACTACATATTTTCTCCTATCCATGGCATAGATCATATGGAAAATATTCTCAATTTTTCTCTTATCATTTCCAACCCTCTCAATCTCACTAACTCCACTATCTTTTCTCTCTCTTAAGGTATATGAACTCTTTTGGCATGAATATTAAAGGTCTCAGCAAAATGCTAGAATATTGACCACATTTAACTTTGATAATCTCAAGAATTTAGGTTCAATAAAAATTAGAGTACTGCTAGGGACACAATTAAATGTTACAATAATATTACACCATTTAAAATTAGCATGTCAACTCACACGTGAGTTTTTTTAATCTCTAATTTAATTTTTTTTAGTCTGCTAATATTAGAATTGTTGTGACACTTTGTTGTAGAATAATCTTAGCCCCCAAACATAATCCCTAACCCTTTAAAAAAAATGAAAGTTCAAATAAAAATTAAAATGAGTCCAAATAACATCAAAAATAGCCCAAAAACAATAAGATTAGACCAAACAACAACAAATGAAAAAAATGTTCAACAAAAACTCATTCAAAAAATAAAAATAAAAACCTTAACCATTCAAATTCGTAACTCGTTCAACTCATTCCATAAAAATAATTAAATAATCTCTAATAATTTCATTTTCCTAAAAACTGTACCAAAAGAGAGATTGTGGCAGTGAGTTCTCCTCGATAGGGCTGTACACGGTGCGGTGCGGCCGGTTTTTGTGGTCGTTTTTGCACCGCACCGGAATATTCGGTTTTCTAAAAACTCGAGCCGTCGCCGCGCCTGATGAACGGTTCTCCGACAACATCGGTGGCGGTTTTAGTCGGCGCGGTGGTCGGTGTCCACCTGTCTATCACACACACAGAAAAAAAGATTGATCTAAAACCAAAATCAAACCCAAAAATCTGAGTTCTAACTTCTAAGTCTGAGAGGCGAGAGTGTGAGACTTGAGAGAGAGGAGCAGAAGTTTAGAAAATATGACTTCTGAGTCTGAGAGGCGAGAGTGTGAGACTTGAGAGAGAAATCTGACTTCTGAGCCTGAGAGGCGAGAGTGTGAGGCTTGAGAGACAGGAGCAAAAGTTTAGAAAAGTGAAGACTGAAGAGGAGAAATGAAATGAGAGTCAAGAGGGAAATATGCGTTGAAAACAACTTAAGAGAAAAGATGGCTGAGATCAAAAGAGAAAGAAAAATATCTTGCACAGTAATAAGAATCAAAATGTAAGTGGCTGAGATCATGCGGCATTTTTTTTATTTTTTTATTTCTCAAAAAACGATGTGGCATAACTGTAGCCCACTCTAAGACTCTAAGTTCCCATACGGCCATACAGGTACAGCATTTCTTTTTATTTTTTTAGTAGTTTTCTTTTCAAATGATGCAAGTGGAAGATACAAAGACAAGACTACTCAAAAATTTCAAACAACTGACATACGTTTTCGTTTAATTTAAAATTTTTTTTTGATAAGGACGTTAGCCAGTGGTACTGTACAATAAGAATTCAAAATTTTTTTTTAACGCTGGGCCTCTTCTTAGAACGCTAGGCCTCTCCTTCTTCTTCTTTGTTTTGCTGAACCTCTTCTTCTTCTTCTCTTCTTCTTTTTTTCTGCTGAAGCTTCTTCTTCTTCTTCTTAATTCTTATACATATTAACATAAATATAAACCATGCTCGGGTCGGTTCGGTCTTCGTCGGTGTGTACATCTCAGCGCCGATGGCCGCACCGGTCCGACGTCGGCACTGAAGATCTACCGCCGACCACCGTGCCGGAGACCTTCGGCAGAGCTCTGAGCGGGGCGGGGCGGTGCGGTCAGACCGGTTTCGTCGGTGCCGGTGTTTCCTTGAACAGGCCTACTCCTCGATGATGCTAGGAGCTCTGCTCCTTAGCGGCTTGGCTCACAATAAAAATGTATCATCCATTGCTCTCTCTTACTTTCTCAATTTCTCTCTTCTCTATCAAAATTTCAAAATCTTTCTTACTTTACTACTCTCAGCCTAGCATTCTCAGTTCTCACTTAATTTCTAATTAGTCCAATTTTGCCTTTTTATTTTATTTGAAGAAGGATATTGTAAAACTTCATGTATTTGCATTTATTTTTTGTATTGTCAATATATTCTAGTTATCTTTTTACTAGATTTTGTATAATTTAAATTTCTTAGTAACCACTCTAGAAAAAATTCCTAGAGCGGTCACTATACTCATTATATATATAGTATAAGCTAGTATAAGACAAGAAATCAAGTCCCACCAGTTTAGTTTGCATCACTGTTTATGTGTTTGCAACCTTATGAAGTGACAAATATATATTGTACTAGTCATAGACCAGTAAAATCAATAAACTTTCATTCTGAAAATCAGTTCTTCTACTTTTAATTTTCCTGAATGTATCTAAATATTGTTGGCTAAACTTTCATAAATTGCAGGATACGCTAAAATCAAGCCCACCAGAGAATCTAGTCATGAAGAAAGCTAGTGTCATTGGAGTCTCAATTACCTCAGTCTTTTACTTGTTGTGTGGAGGTTTGGGCTATGCAGCATTCGGGAATCTTGCACCTGGAAATTTTCTAACAGGATTTGGTTTTTACGAACCTTACTGGCTTGTTAACATAGCTAATATTTGCATTGTTGTCCATCTTGTTGGAGCTTACCAGGTAATTCTCAAAGATGACCAGCCTAGCTAGCTAGAATCGATTATAAGCTAGCTCGGATGGTGTTCAGTTTTTGTTAAGGTTACATATATTATTGCCCAACTAGTGCAAACCTATAGTACATGCATATACTTATAGAACAAGCAAACTAATCTTAATTTTAATTTATGGTTAGTTTAAGGTTCTCTAATATGTAAACTCTACTTTGAATTCATTGTAAATACAATTCATATAACAATGATATAGCATCATCAGATAGTACAATTTGTCTAAAATAAGTAACTGATCACATATGAAGCTAATCTTAGGTTAGTATATACCACTTAAATGAAGTAAAAATAAATAAATAAATAAAGGAATATTATTCCACACATACGCAAGAAGGTATATAATTTTTCCATATGCATTATTTCTTTTATAAAATGTGTATAACACAATTGTATGAACTCCACATTCTGAATGAAATAGCATATTCATGGGTAACATGCATATTTTGGTGAATGAACTGCTTTATGTTGTAATTAGGGTTAGATTGAAATTTATATTTTATTCAAATTTTTTATCATCATCGTCGTCGTCATCTTCTTATTTTGTTTGTGGTAAGTAAGTTCTAATTATGCATGTAGGGTTTCTACTTGTTCTTCATTTCTTTTCTTCTTTGGAAAGTAATTAAGTTGTTATTATGCATATGTATAGCTATTCTCCCAGCCAATATACCAGCTTGTGGAAGATTGGTGCAAAAGCCGGTGGCCAGAGAGTGATTTCATAGTAGGAGAACATCAAATTGTCATTCCATTTGTTGGAAATTTCAACATAAATTTCTTCCGGTGCATGTGGAGAACAGTGTATGTGATATTTACAACTGTGATCGCAATGCTATTTCCAGTCTTCAACAGTGTTTTGGGTTTGATTGGAGCTGCCTCATTCTGGCCATTGACAGTATATTTTCCAATAGAGATGTACATTTCACAGGCTAAAATCCGCAGTTTTTCTCTTAAATGGTTCGGGCTAAAGACGTTGAGCTGGATTTGCTTCATTGTAACTATTGTTGCTGCTGTTGCATCCATTCGAGGCATTATCATCAATCTTGGTCACTACAAGCCTTTCAAGTCTGTTTCCTAATTAGTGTGTGTGTGTGTGTAGGGATAAGTGAGTTTGCCCTGGAGGAAGGATATGAGTACTTTGATAACTTGTCTCGCATTTATGGAAAGAAACGCATGTTATTGGTTTTCTTACTATTTTCCCAGAGAATGCATTACTGGGATTTGCTTTTATCATGTGTTTTGGAGCTCCGGATTTGATAGGTAACAATGCGTTCTTAAACTTAAAACACAATATATCTTTAACCAATGGCAACAATCAATCCCTATTAACCACTGCGCCAAGACTTTGATTTTTTTTTTTTTTTTTTTATATATAAGTAGCCACGACTTTGATTGATGCAGACCTTCTAGTACAGTATATATTTATCTGGTTCAACTTAAAAGAAAATAAGCTATTGCCTTCTATCACAAAAAACTTAAAACTACTTGAGTTCTCAATGGAGTAAAAGTTAGTCTATGCTTACCACAGTTGATGATTCCCTCGTTCTTTTTATTTAGAGGAGAAATAATAGGGGGCATGTGCCTCAAAAGACTAAAGTCACTCATTTTTAAAAGTGAGGGGCTAAATTAATGAACTCTTTAATTGGATTATATGTCCTCATGGTCGGAGATTAACAGACATGAAAGAAGATTTCATGCAAACACAAGCAGAAAGAGAACCTGGCCGAAAACAAGTCAGTAAAAAGCAATTTACTACTAGTAATAAGGTTCTTTGGAATTTAAACCATTCAGGGCCTTTACGCAACAAATCGGCATGCAGATATAGATAATGGCGTGCAAGACACTTCCAACATAAATTTAACGTGAAAGCTACTTTACTAATGTTAGGATTTATACAGGCAAAGAAAAAAAAACCAAGAAAAGAGCTAAGTGATTAAGCCACAGAAACACGTATTTCGTGTTTTCAGAAGCTGTTGTATGCGAAAATATTGTCTCCTTTAATTTATACGAGGGGCAATCTGCGAAATTCTTTCATCTTCCAGAAGTGCATATGGATCAATATATTGTGGGGGAGAAATAGGTGTGCTGCTTCCGTCATGGACAAAGGTTGATCCAAAATACTGTCAGAGGTGAGGAAAATTTAGCTTTCAAAAAATGCCAAGCCTCATAAATAAGTACATAACGAAATAATGAAAAGACTCGAACTTTCTTACTCTGTCTCACGTGAGCATTACAAGCAGCAACGATTTAAACGAATGCAAAGCAGTATAGTACGGCCAACAGGTCATAAACAATGATATGAAAAATCTCTCTTATTGTTCCTATTATTATTATTATTATTATTCGTTCAAGGATCTGCATCTCTCTAAAATCTCACCAATCTAATCTGATCTAGTAATAGAAAAATATCCCTATGTTTTGTTTATTTTTTTCATTTTCATTAACATATGCTGAGTCGGTCTAACTCCTTTTAGTTCTATAACAATGAAGCTAGTTATGGAAAAATAAAAATCCCAGAAATTAATCTATAGCAAAACCATAACAGAAACACTCATTCAAAACAGCTACTTCCTATATGATCTTGCAAATTTCATACTTCTGATGACCCCATTTTTTATCCCTTACCAAATGATTACATGTTTCAAATTTCTGTAATAATATCAGACTTTAAACTAGTAAAGCCAAGCAAAACGTTAAGATGCTTAACATTGTCTGGAATACAATTAGTGTCTAGCTAACAGAAACAGCATAAGAACATTCACATATGAAGGTCAAGAGAGAACTTACAAGATAGAGAGCCGTAAAGAATGCAATGGCTATTAGGATTAAAGGCCAAAATCCTAAGAAGAATGTTCCTCCAATTGTTAACAGAAGTTTAGCCCGAGGAATTAACCCCTGGAACAAACAAAGATGGTCAATTGCCTTTTACAATGTGTCCATGCCACAAACACAAAGCCAAAGAACTCTAAGATTTAAGTCCACTCTAATAAATCAGAGGACCACTATTATATTTAATTTATTGGAAGAGAAACAAATATATCAACTAAATATTGCTTACAATTTCATTAAAATTTTAATCGATTACCATCTCTTTATATCTGATGTTACGAAAACTACTCAGCCTCTTATTCCAGGGTAACTAACATATTATGAGGATCACATGCCATATGAAAATTATGAATCAATAATTAGTTATATTCAAAATAAAAAAGACCAATTCAAGAAACCCGGTTCCAAAGAGTAAGCACAGTTTTGGTTAACTTAAGTGCAGAACCTACAAAAGGTTTTGACAATTTTATAATGTATTTTGAATGTTGATGATGAATACTCTACCAAGGAAGGTGGGATAAACTTAGTTCAAGAAAAGTATTACTCTAAAATCATGTACTAATTGCTACTCATAATTAAGTTTCTGTTCCTTATTTTGTTCCTCTTTCCTTTTAGAGTCCATTAAAGAATGTTTGACTCAGTGTCCTAAGCCCACCCTTGAATTTTTTAGGTAAATGATAGTTTCTTCCATATGCTAATCTTCATGAGTTCCAGAGTATAAAGAATTTAAAGAATATACGACAGGACTGTGACTTCACGCCTGAGACAGACTGACGCAAGACAGTCCCAATGAAATGATTCAGCTAAGAGTATTAATTAATTAATAGAAAAAGGTAAATGTGTCAACCTCAAGGCCTTCACTGTTCAATGCCATGGAGCGCTCCCTTTGATTAGAGAGGCTTTTCTCAAGTTCAGTTGAGACTGCATTTCTATTTGAAAATCCTCTATCCTCTTCCTCCAAGTTTATCTCATTCTCCAGCCCATAGTTGTTCCTTTTTGTTTCTTCAAGCAGTGAAGTTGGAGTCATACCCCTCCTCCTGAGTTCCTTCATAAATAACGATTCAGGGGGTTCTTCACCTGAAAAACATTGACCAAAGGTGAAATTAACTCAGAGGATAATTATAATATTACCAAGGTGTGGCAGGAAAAAAAATTACAAATGAATTCCTCGTATAGCTCAAATATATTGTCCTACACCCATCAATGAAGCTATAAGATATTCCAGCGTCTTCAAAAACCAAAATCCCTAAAGGCATTTCTTAAACTAATCCCAAGGCATTTTATATATGCCTTTATGCTATGAAATTTAGGCGGGAGGTCTCATTAGGAATATGCCTCACAAGCAAATTTGATCAAAAGTGAGCCTATCATGTATTTCAGATGCTTTTAGGAATTGAAGTGAGGTGTATGCCTCATTGATTAACTTTTCTACCAGTGTTATAAATGATTATATATCATAGATGATTAAAACCATGTTTATCTTCTTTTTTCTATATATGAATCATGCTTTGCCTCCTTTAGTAACTCCAAATCTGCAATCATACGAAAATCATTTCATTGAATCATGACAATATGCATTAAAGATGTTCAAAAATAGAGAATTTTTGTTTTCATGTTATTTTCAATTATTGCTAGGACTCTCTCTCTCTCTCTCTCTCTCTCTCTCTCTCACTCATGAAAAACCTAATATATTAGTAAACTACCGTAACTTATTCTTTAGATTTTTTTTTTTATATATTTAAAATAGCAATACAAATTAAATTGTCAAATTGGGTGTTTCACAAAATTTTCTTTCTGCTTCCCTGGGGGAGTTTAACTTACCCAAAAAAAATAAAAAATAAAAACATAGAAGAGGATTAAAAAAAAAGGAACAAGTTATAACATTCTGCATATCAATATCATTTATGGAAACATACTCCAGAAAGCACCAAGAACAAAAACTTGAGTTTACTTTAATCATATATAGTATGTTTCACCAAGAATTTCCTAGTCCTTACTTTTAGGAATAACTATGGAATTGTTACCTCTTTATTTAGCACAATTAATATACCTCAACTCAACCTTTGTACTCAGATAATCTTCTTTCCGTTAAAAACTAATATTAAAGAAAATTTGCTGATAACTCTGCATTTATCGATCATCATATCCTACGAATTGACACACAGCCACCCTATGTCAAACAAATCAAAGACTCTGCCTTTCCTTGACAGATAGTTCACATCTAGACAAATACAATCATCATCATTAATCTTTTCCGACAAATCACTTAGGTGGATGTGCCCTTCCTCATGCATATTTCTTCCTTTTTCACACAGGTTTCATGTTCCTATAAATCTCACAAACTAATGATTGCTTCATTTGTTTCTTAAAAAGAAACATAGCAAAATTCCAAAATCATTATATATATATATATATATATATATCAAACCCAATGTTTTCATTTGAGATGATAAATTGATCTCTGTCACTGTCATGGTAGTTGTGTATATAACAATGGCTAGTTATAAATACTTACAAAAATAAAAATAAAAAACCATTTGGGATAAACAGAGACAAACAGAGAGCTGTGATGAAAAGTTTTTACTGCCAGGAGCATTCCGGTCCACATTAGATGGCGCAAGCAGTTACAAAATATTAAAAAATTCCCAACAGAAGTCTCGAATTCCACATATAGATATAGTTTTCACCACAAAGGAAAATCAAAATTTCTTAACTTGGTAAAGAACATGCCACTATTTCAAATTGGTATGGATCAAATTAGAATAAGATAATAGGTCCAAGGTGTCTAACCATTATGTTACGAATTCGCCTAAAATTCTTTCCTTTTCTCACACTATCTCTTTCTAATTTCTGCTTTGAAAATTACCCCCCTCCCCCATTGTTTTTTTTTTTTTTTTGGTTCCTTTCACGGTATTTTCAACAACCAAAAGTAAAATTAAAGAACTTCAACACAATCAAACAGTGTTACAATTGTGGGTTCAAGTTGGTTGAACTAGTAAAGTCTCTTGTCCTTGCATAAGGGACTTGGATTCAAATCCCATCTACACCAAAATCCAATTTGTGTCTTGGGCTGATAACAATCATCATGGAATGAATGTCGTAGGTTCAAATCCTATTATCTATCAAAAAACAGTACTTCAATTAATTTCTAAAATCGTTGACAAAATACAAGGAAATTAAGGCCTTTACAAACTTCACTTCCAACTAACTTTTCCATAATTTAACCAACATAACGGAAAACATGAGTTTGGAAACGCAAACTCAATTTCCTTTTATGTTCTTTTTCTTCAGTTTTTTCATAGCCAAACAGAGACTTAGAACTTTCCTTTCTAATTAAAAAAAAAAAAAAGAAAAGAAAAAGAAAAAGAGAAAATACCCATATCAGAGAAAACGTAAAAAAGCAGGAAAAGGATGAAGAGCAAGTATAAAGAAGCTTGCCAGGATTGCTCTGGTTGTCGGTATCTCGACCTTCACAACAGACCCTAAAGCTTCTGTTGGTGTAGTAGTATCTTGAATTCCTACAAATAGAAGAAGCAAACCTCAGGACCCTTTTCCTGGAATCCGATTCCCGGAAAACCCAGCTGGATTTTCCAGGATGGGAAGTGGAAATCGAAGTGAAAGTGGGTTTCAGAAGCTGTAGAGAGGCCATTTGGGAAAAAAAAAATTTTGTGGCAGGGACGGTGAAAGTGAAAGAGAAATTTATAAGCGAAATTTCATAGAGAGAGAGCGTGTGATATTTGTGAAATAATATTATTAAAAAATGGAAATGGGTTTGAGAGGAAAAGCAGAGCAAAGCAAATATGTCTCTATAGATAGAGCGTACAGAAGAAGAAGAAGCAAGAGACATAGAGAGAAAGAGGCGCGGAGTTGGCTTATTTTAGCGTCGGAGTTCTGTTCGTGGCTAACGTGCACGTAAAGTGGAGATTCGTTTGCGGCTACAAGTTGCGGTTAGATTTTACTTAAGAGTGTGGGTTGTTTACCACAAAAAAAAAAAAAAAAAAAAAAGAAAAAAAAAAAGAAAAAAAAAGAAGAAGTGTGTGTGTTTAGATTAGCGTTAATGTGAAGCAAGAAGCAAAATTATCAATTTCGTCCCGTTCTGGCTCTTCGGGTTAATAATCTACGAAGCACCTATATTCCATATTGACTTAAATTTTGATTCATTCTGTCTATTTTGGTATGTTATATTAGATTTCGGTTGGGATGTGAATAAATCATTAACTTATTATTATTATTTTCTTTAATGTTCTTGTTGTTTGAGTTTATTAACTATGAATCATCGATATTTCATCTCTGATCTAAATTTTGATCTAATTTATCAATTTCGGTCTATTCATTAAATTTTGGACGATATTGAGATTTTGTCCCGTATGTGAATAAATCACTACTTTTTTTTTTCCTTCTTTCTTGTTCTAGTTTATTAACTACGAATCACTGATATTTCATCTTTAACCTAAATTTTGATTTATTTTATCCATTTCAGTCTATTCCATTAAATTTCGATCAATATTATGATTCCAACCATTATGTAAATAAATCACTAAGGGCACGTTTGGTATACTGTAATAATTATTACATGGGAATAAGAATAAGTATTACAAGAAATACATTAAGTTAGAATATAATAAGTATTAATATTCACTAGCGTTTAACCCACGCAATGCGCGGGATCCTGACAAATTACATTGAAATAAAACAAACATACATTTTTAGTATACATGTGTAAGTGGAAGGCCATGTGAAGAAAAAGTATAAAAAAAATTGAGGAATTATTATAACATTATTGAACCCAAACTTATAGGCTCCATATAACATAGTGGTTTTCCTCTAATTGAAGTCTTCCTAAGCTATTTTGGGACTTTGGGAGGTTGTTGGGTTCACAGAGACCCCAAGGTTCAGCCCACACAGAATATTTTCCCAACTAATGATGAGCTTGCCAAGTTAGGAGTCATTATTCAAAAAGAATATGGAGAAATGCCGTAGAAAGGCTGGGGTTCATTATAAAAACCCTATAACATTCAATTTCAACTATAGAAAATGCTGCTTGTGGAGGTAATAGACTCCCTTAAGATCTTAAAATGGCAGATTTTGATCGAAACAGTGCAGGTGAAACAGAGTAAATACCATCAACTGGTGTTGAAGACTTGGATGGATACATTTTGCCAGCAGCAAAATTGGACCTATTCACCAAAATGACTCAATATGGCATCAGAACAAAAAGAGAAAATGTATTTATTTTAATTATTTAATCATGTTGTTATAGATGACAGCAAATCAAGTGTCAAAGAGAAAATATAATAAAATTGAGAGAAGCCAGGCCAGATAGATATTTTATAAATCTCCAAAGCTACTATCTTTCAAGTTGAAAACATGAATTTCAATTTGATCATTGAATACCATAGGGTAGTTTAAGAGATTATTTTAAATCTCCATTTCATTATATTTTAGCTAGAAAGTACCATATTGCCCCATCAATATTGCAACTTAAAAATAACAGTTTTGGTTGATTGGAACACAAAAATTGTCTTTCAACTCAAATATTTATGAAGTTGCATTTCAGTAATAAACTCTCCCTCAAAAATATTATAAATCAACCAAAAACACAAACTTCTAGTAGGAATGGTAGTTATTTTTAATGGATTGGGGTCATAGCGCAGGCTTTCAATAAAGAAATCTGATTTAAAAAACCGCAAGCCTATGATCATACAGCAAAGGAATTGAAAATGATGTCCAAAACAAATTTTGACTTCTAATTCCCTTGAATATGTCATATTATTCTTTGTATTATTTTGCACTGAATTTAATTCTTTAAATAATAGCTATGACACTACATGATAATGTTTCACCTAAGACAATTAGTCAAACTTTTTGAAGAAGATATCTCACATATCATAAAGAACTTGCATTTTTTTTTTTTTTTTTTTTTTTTTTTTTGTGATGTGATAAAGAAAGTACTAAGTTTTCAATCGGCAAGACTTCTATGGTGTATAATGATGCAACAACCAATATATATAGTGTAACAACATCTAAAGGGAGCATAAGGGAAAAAAAAATATATATATATATATATATATATATAGATAGACAGACAGACAAACAGAGAGAGAGATAGATACACACAAATTTACAGAGTATTTTGAACTATCCATTCATCTAAATCAGAATTCAACCGACTAAATTTAATACAATGGTTTTCATATGAATAAAGCTTTTTATATATACACATTTCCTACCAGCAAGTTTTGGCATCTAGCTCCAATTTCTAATGCCTTACCACTTCATGTCAATTGTCAACTTCTTATCTTCTTCAATATAATGTCTCACCTCATCCCAAAGGCACCATTTCATCATGCTGAGCCTTCACCATCTCTGTTAAAGTCGTTGCCTTTGTAGGCGGGATGGTACCTCCCCACATATTGGGTGCATAGAGGTTTATAAAAGGGGTTTGAAATTTGAACTACTTAGTCAGCAACAAATTAAGAAGAAAGACCATGAGTTGCAACTCCCTAATTATCAGCTAATAAAACAAAAGAAGGGAAGCAGCGTACAAAATTAGGATCATTTATAATATAGTACCAATAATTCAAGATTTTTGGACAGGAACGCAACTCTGCCACCACCATTTCTTCTCTTACATCAATTTTTCTTCTTGGTTGCTAGAAGATTTTTGTGTGTATGCCTTCATCTATAAAAGAAAATGTAATATGTAGTCAAATACAAAACCCAGAAACTAAAAACCTAATAAACACTTAGGTGGTAGCATATGAACTCTATGATTGATAACTAATCAATATGGCAAATTATGGAAAAGAAAATCATTAAAGAATTATCACCTTAGCTTTCTTCCACATAGAATCAACAAATTCCTCCTAGCTCTTCTCAAATAACCACAACACATTAAAAGAATGAGACCTAAGATATTTCAAAAATAACCAAGGTAAAATAAAAGAGTATTTTTGGATGTTAAGTTATAGCACTATTGAGTAGCATAAACAGCTCCTTTTATTCTTGAAAAGACATTCAAGCAATCTCACAAACTCATCAAGGGCATGCCAAGGATGTACATCTAATAAAAGGACATGAAATATCATTACTATCCTAAAGGATAAGCATCAAGTATAGTAGAAATCTTAACTTGTATTATTCATTCCAGCCATCACCCTTTTTCTTTGTGCAAAACTCCTTACACAACACATAACTAAGTTATTAATAATGGAACAGGGCACTATTATTGGACTCTTCAAAAAAAAAAAAAACTCTAAAATCCTAGATGGATTTTCTCTCCACTAATATAAACCACAATATGAAACGATTAAACTAAATATAAAACCAAGCTTGGGATAACCCAGAAACTTAAATTAAATCTAAATATAAATTAAAAAAAAAGGTCTAATATTATGTGTTAAATATTAGCAATTGGCAAATCGTGAATACACAAGAACATGTAAGCTGCAGAAAGAAGATTTCAGAATCTGCCTGGTTCGATCGATCGAAAAACAGGCTCGACCGATCGAAAGTCGTATCTGCAGAATTTTAAATTGGCCCAAACAGCAGTTCTAGCCCATTAAGGATTAGGGTTTCAGATCTACTTCTCCCACTATATAAAGGAAATCCTAAGCACGTTTTTTATAAGGCTTTTTAGAGAGAGGAGAGTGTGCCTCTTTTGTATTTAGGGTTTTGTTCCTAAAACCTCTCTTATAACTTCTACCGGTGTTGTTCCTTGAAGAATCTCAAGATCCGGTATTGCTGAAGTTGCTGCCTTCTCTAGTCATCAAAGGTGCTGATGATCTAAACCTTCAAAGGTGGTCTTGGAGTCACAAACAGGAGAGTTTGTGTTGCTAAACTTTTGAGTGGGATCTCAAAGTCACAAACGGTGGTGTTTGTGTTTTGCAAAGATTAAAGAAAGAAGGAGTCCGTGGTCTCGGAGCTATTATGGGGTCGTGGTAGTAAGTTTCCTACACTTGGGTAGCAACAGGATGTTAGTGGTCTAAGTCACTATTGTGTAAACTTCAATTCTTTCTAGTAGATTTGCTATTTTACCTTGAGGATAGCTAGGTTAAATCCTCCCCAGGTTTTTTACCGATTTGGTTTTCCTGGGTCATCATATCGTTGTGTTATTTATTTTCCGCTGCTTTACTTGATATGATTGATATTGCTTTAACCTAGATCTGAATAATAAACCTAAGTATTCACTTGGTTAAATTAATTAGGTTAAACAATCTAGTTTACAGGAGTCTAAACAAACTGACAGCAATGATACACCATGTTGAATATGCTAGTTTTGATGCGGAAGCGAAAGCATAAAGCATAAAACACAATAACACACGAGGGTTACGAGGTTCAGCCTAACAGCCTACATCCACGGAGGAAACCCTAAATGGCTACATCAATAATATATTAGAATGCAGTACAAATCCTGTGTTACAATGAATCATAACATGTGTATATATAGAGACTAAACCCTAGACTAATAGACTTCTAGTACAAGTAAATGACTTGGCTTGCACACAAAGTAGAATTAGGCTTGGGCCTATGCTAATGGGCTAATATATCTCTAACACCCCCTCTCAAACTCAAGATGGAAATTTGATGAAATCTTGAGATTTGATAAGGTTGAAAAGATCCCTGGAATGAATTTTGGCTCTGTGACGGTAGTTTGAGGAAGGCAATGGTCTTGCAGTGTTGATGCAACTTCTAACGGTGGCATGACGGTACCGGAGAGTTTTGACGGCAACAATAGGAAGCCAAAGAAGATGAACGCAGTGAATAAACACCGAGGAAGACAGAGATTGCTCTTAAATACACCGTAAGGACAGAAAACTATGGCCATAGGAAGGTGGCTCTGATACCATGTTAAATATTAGAAATGATACACCATGTTGAATATGCTAGTATTGATGCGGAAGCGAAAGCATAAAGTATAAAACACAATAACACACGAGGGTTACGTGGTTCAGCCTAACGGCCTACATCCACAGAGGAAACCCTAAATGGCTACATCAATAATATATTAGAATGCAGTACAAATCCTGTGTTACAATGAATCATAACATGTGTATATATAGAGACTAAACCCCAGACTAATAGACTTCTAGTACAAGTAAATGACTTGGCTTGCACACAAAGTAGAATTAGGCTTGGGCCTATGCTAATGGGCTAATATATCTCTAACATTATGTAAATAGAGCATAAACTAAGAATTCTTAATGCCAACATAGAAATCAAATTGTGCATAGAAATCTGACATAAATATAGGTTTCTAAGCTCCACAAAGTTTCACACAACACTCAAAATCATCACATTAGTATAACCATCTAACTACAAAACCTAACATCGACTTACCAACAGTCTTGAGTTGCAATACAAATTACAAAGAAATCAAGATTGTCATCAGTATCTTTAATTATTAAATGTTTATGCCTAGGACATATAAAACAGAGTTAAGGCAAGGTTGATTAGCATAGAAAAAATAAAAAAGGCACAGGGTAGGCTTATGCTTATGCTTATTGCTATCCCGAAACCCTAAATCATAATTAAAAGATTATAAACTTACCGGTAATGTTTACCTCCTTGAATATGCCTTTACAATCAATGAGAATGATCTTTTACTCTTCTTTAAAATAGTAGTACAATAGTCATGAATCATTGCAAAACTTCCAAAAGAGACTATAAAAGAGAGAATTTTAAAAAGAAAAGAGAGTACCACGTTACAGCAACACCAGCCTCAATATAACCAAGGATTCGTATTTCAACTCTCCTATTTGGCATAGTTAAAGATACTCAAAAAGACAATTTTCATTTAGAATAGAGTAAAAGAGATAAGGAAATTTCAACAATTTAAAAAAATAAGAATGGACATTACATTATATCACATCCCTATTATTCTATACATAGCATCTTATAGAAATTTACCAACTTAAAAACTCTGCAAAGATTATTATGGTTTTGACACAACCAATTAATGGTAACCACCCTTTATACACTATATACATCATTCATAGCAGGTTGACAATTTTCCTTAAGCATTAGAGTGTGCATGACTAAATCTAAGAAAAGAGCAACAAATATAATGCACACCTTAAAGAATATCAGACAATCAGACATATTATTAGTCTTATAAATGCATATGAGGTTAAAATTCAATTCAATAAACATAAATGATAATAATATAGTGTACAGGTGGGGTCAAGATTTTCTGGACCTAAGCAACTAATCCATTCTCTACCATAGTTTGTAATTCGGTCTTTTCTCAGCAACAATTTAAAATTCGAACTTTTTGCTTAACTTTCAACTGTATTGGTAAGAAACAATGCTTGTGCTTTCTGCATGTGTGTGTGTTTACAATTACAAAGAGGTGAAATCCAATTCAGAGACAGAAGGGTCTTGTTTATCACAGGGGAAAGTCGATATTGTGCAATATATATATATATATATATATATATATGTTTAAATATTTTTCTAAATTTAAACTATTTGAAAGTTGAATTGGCTCTAATATAAGATGGAAATTGTAATTTAAACATTTCTCATGAAAAACCTTCAAAATTTTATATATAAGCCTTATAAATGAGAAACAAACAAATTTTATAAAGAAAAAAATTACAGTCTTCAAAATGTGGAAAAAAGCTAGGATGGAAGAATATTCTATAAATCTCCAAAGAAAATGCAATTCCTTTTATACCCAGTAAACTTTTCAGCCGAAATCGGTAAACAAAAATCATTACCCAAAACAAAAACTCAATCACCCAAGTTTTTTTCCAACTTCCATTAAAAAATTTTATTAGATTAGTATGGAATTAAAAAGAGTTGAAGTCAGATGGATAAGAATGATAGTTAGGCTGTCCTAACCTGTCAGCTTTATTCAGCAATGTTTCTTGAGCACACTTGGTGAATGTTATAAATCTGTCTAAATAGAGGTAATTCAAACAATAAATACATAATGGCTAGAAAGGAAATGCAGTGGTGAGAAGTTTCAGGGAAAAAAAACTATTTGAAGTAAAAAAAGAGTTTGCTGACCTTTAATTAATAATGTTGCAGATAAGAGATGAGATAGAGCAGCAAATAATATGGCATTTGCAGTAACTTAACAGTACATTTAGGTTACTCTCTTTTAAAAAATAAAATAAAATAAAATAAACAATACAAAGAAATACGTAAAGATTCATAGAGTAAGGTAGTATATCCATTTTTTTTCTTTTAAGAGTATGTTATTTATAAAATATATTGAAATATATTAGGCTTCAGTTGTTTTTCTTCTTTTATGACCAGGTCTTCCATCTTCAGTAGTTATACCACTCTTCCGCATTACCATTCCTAGACTCTTTAGTGCATAGCACATAGGATTAGCAAAGCGTAAGAACTTAAGTAATCAGATGTCACATAACCAATTAAGATCTAAATCTATTGAGGTTAGACTCTAACATATTCTCACACAATTTCTCAACTAAAGAGAATCATAAATCCGACATATGCAAGCTCAACCTTAGAACACTATATCCTACTTCCTTACCAATCTCCATGTATTATGACTTCTAGAATAACAAAAAAAAAACCACTTAGGAATTTTATCAAACATCTAGTGTATGTGTAAAAGAAACAACAACACTTGGTTTCATGGAGGCTGGTGTCGCATGAACCAAAAAAATGCATGTATTACAATCATTACTACCAATACAAACCTAAACAACCAAATGAACAAAATTTTGATGGTTAACAACAATAATACACCAATCTAAAATACTATCTCGCTACCAAACTCATCTGCAATTATGTATGCAAAGTCATCAACATTAGTCCAATTACAATTTCCACCCAAAAATTAAAATAAAAGGCAAAATCAAAATCAAATTCAGCTTTACCCAACAAAAATTAAAAATCAAAACAAATACTTTAAACTCCAAGCAACCATATTCATTCCAGCGTTGGTACATAGGAAAAGGAAAAACGAAAAGAAACTTTAACTTTTCTTTTCCTGAACTTTTGTGCTTATGGGAAACCAAAAAGAGGATGGATTGAAATTTTAGACTATACCTAAAATAATGACTTACAGTGAATCTCTTTGGATGGGCAACAAATCTCAAATGATTGCCATGCTGCTTGTGTCTCAAACTCTTTCTTACGTTTGGTCTCATGGACATCTTCTATATCTGCTTGCCTTCATGGCTCCACTCAACCAAAACCAAAACCAAAACCAAAACCAAAATCAGAATTAAAGGGCAATCTTCGAATAGTTTGAGGGGAATTGAAAAACGGAAGGGAAAAAATTAATCTGTAAAAAACAAAAAATCTACCCATGTTATACCAACTAAAAAGCCAATCACCATAAAAACCTTCTCCCTTCTTGACCTGTGTATGCTCCACTGCCTTTCTCTTCTTATATAATAACCCTTCTTCCTCTTTAATGACCCAGATAGCAAGTCACAAAACAAAACAAAATATGAAACTAAAATTCATGACAGAAAAGGAACAAAACCCAGAAACTGAAAATTCCTAATAACATCAATTAGAATTTGATACAAAACCCAAAAACTAAAAATTCCTAATAGCTGATCATTTAGAATTTGATCTTCTAGGTTGTTTCCCTAATTTCAAATCCCTAAATTGATAGCAAACCTAATTGAAGACAATAGGGTAAGAGATTAATTGAAAATTACCAAGAAAGGATGGTCTGATATTGTGAGCTCCTGATAAAAGACTTTTTTTCTAACCAAAATCTCTTAATCAAAACCAAATGTTCCAAATCTAACCTGTCTATCTACATAAATTAAACAAAACTACTCCTAACCGAAAGACCTAAATCATAACCGATCAAACCAAAATACCTGAATCATAAATAATGCCCAAATGATTTTCCCAGAAAAAACCCTAATTTGTAAAATTAAAAACAAAACTTATAAGCGGAGGCCCTAACGGTGATGACAGAACTGGTTATTTAGACTTACCGTCTCTCTATTGTCCTCTCTCCTTCTGTATCGGCTGATTCCAAATGATTATTAAAAGAATCTTCAGACGGTGTAATGATCGTTCTCTTGTGATTCTAAACTGACTTCATGGCAGAAATCTAAGTGGGCAAGTTTGCACTCTGTTGCAAAGAAGAAACAGAACATGGGGCAAACTACAAAGCGGATCGAGCAAGGAAGGGTCTTTTTTTTTTTTTTGTCTAACGTTTGGTTTTGAGGCTTTTTATTTATTTATAGTGACATGCTTTCAAACGGTGCTGCAGAAGTAAAAGTTAAAATTTTAAGATTATTAAAACGATGCAACGTGCGGTTCTTTTAACGTAAAGTGATATACGTGTCAGCTTTTTAAGGGGGCATTTTTCCTAACGTGGCAGCACCTCGTTAAAGACTTCTGCTTTTATATATAGTATTAGATTAGTTTGGTGACCATTTAGAAATAGAATTCTGAATATGCATCCACAATTTAGTAGAGTATAAAAAGAATATGTAATTAAATCATTTTTAAGTCAAATTTTCTAAAATACACTTATTTTAGAGTGTTCAAAATAGAGCTAATAATTAACAAGAAGAAAAATTATTTTATTTCCTTTTGAAGATGTGGCAACTAATAGCTTTTTAGGATATTTTTTTAAAAGGTTATTACATAAAGCGAATGAATAGATATTCAGTACTTTTGATAAGAAATAGTTATTCCTCATTTTGAAGAATAACTATTTTTAAGAAATAATTATTCATTGTAATAAAAACATAACCAAACAATCGAATAATTATGTTATAAGAATATCTATTACATTACAGTGTCTATTACAGTCTACCAAACGTACCCTAACTTTTTTTTCTTTCTTTCCTTCTTATTCTCCTTGTTCCAATCAATTAACCATGAATCACCCATATTCCATCTCGATCTAAATTTCAATTCATTCTATCTAATTTGGTATGTTTTATTATATTTTGGTTGGTGTTGGTGATTGCGGTCAGTATGCAAATTAATCACTAACTTATTTTTGTATTTCTTTCATGTTTTCATTGTTTCATTTATTAACTACAAATCACCAATATTCCAACTCTAACCTAAATTTCGATCTATTCCAATCCATTTCCGTGTATTCCATTAAATTTTGGTCCATATTGTGATCGACCAATATATAAATAAATCACTAATAAATTATGTTTTCTTGAATTCCAAGAAGTTGAAGAAGAAAACCTCAGAACCCTTTTCTTGGAATCCGATTCCCAGAAAACCCAGCTAAATTTTCCAGGATGAGAAGTGGAAATCGAAGTGAAAGTGAGTTTCAGAAGTTGTAGAAAGGCCATTTGGAGAATTTTGGCTGAGACAGTGAAAGTAATAGAGAAATTAAAAGAGATTTTTCATCTATATGTGTGAAATAATATTATAAAATGGAAATAGGTTTGAGAGGAAAAGAAAAGCATAGCAAAGAAAATGTGTCTCCATATATATATATATATATATATATATATATATCATTTTTGTTATGAAGGAGAGCCAAGAAGAAGAAGAAGCAAGAAATAGCAAGAAGCGCGCAGTTGCCATATGTTAGTGTCGGAGTATTGTTATTGGCTAACGTGCACATGGAGATTCATTTGTGGCTACAAGTTGAAGTTAGAGTTTATTTAAGAGTGTGTGTTTAGGATGTTGGTGATGTCGTACAAGGGGCAAAGTGATCAATTCTGCCTCACTCTCGCTCTTTTAGTAATTAACTACGAATCACATATATTTCATCATGACCTAAATTTTGATCCATTCTATCCATTTTGGTATGTTCTATTAGATTCTAGTCAATATGTGAATAAATCACTAACTTATTTATTATTTCCATAATGTTCTTGTTGTTTTGGTTTATTAACTATGAATCATTGATATTTCATCACTGACCTAGGTTTCTATCTATTTTATCAATTTTGGTCTATTCCATTAAATTTTGGCTAATATTGTGATTCTGACCAATATGTGAATAAATCACTAACTTTTTTTCTCTCCTTCTTTTTCTTGTTGCTCCGACTTATTAACTACAAATCACTGATATTTCATCTTTGTCTTAAATTTTAATCTATTTTATCCATTTCAGTCTATTCCATTAAATTTTGGTAAATGTTGTGATTCCAACTAGTATGTGAATAAATCACTAACTTTTTTTTTTCTTTCTTTCTCATGCTCCCTACTCTAGTCAATTAACTACGAATCACTCATATTTCATCTCAACCTAAATTTTGATCCAATCTATCCATTTTGGTATGTTTTATTAGATTCCAGTCGGCGTTGTGGTTCTAATTGGTATGTGAATAAATCACTAACTTATTTTTTTTCCCTTCCCTCTTGCTCTTGTTGTTCTGATTATCAACTATGAATCATCGATATTCCATCTCTAACTTAAATTTGGATCTATTGTATCTATTTTGGTCTATTTTATTAAATTTCAGTTGAGTTGATATTATGATTCCAATCAGTTTGTGAATAAAAAACTAACTTATTTTTTCTTTCCTTCATGTTCTTCTTGTTTTGGTTTATTAACTACGAATCACCGATATTCCATTGTTGACCTAAATTTTGATCTATTTTTGTAACACCCCAAACTAATACCAAGGATTTAGATGCATAACCTGTCTTAGAAATAATCAACAATAATATAATGGAACAGAGCGTAATTAAATATCCACAAATAAACTTCTATCCATCATAAACTTTCCTATGATATCCATAAAAACAAAAACCTTAACAATAAAGTCTCCAAATACAATCTCAAATAGTTCCATAAATGTCAAACTCACAATCCTAAAAAAATTATACTAAAACAGTTCACCAACTAACATAGCTCCAAAAGAAGTCGTCAATTTAAGGCTCTACTGATCTACCACTAAAAGACATTCCATTTCTCTAATCTGAAAAGGTGGAAAAAGGGGGGTGAGTTAGAAGCTCAATAAGAGACTACATAGCAAGAGGATGTCTCTCCAAAACAAAATAATAGTATCTATGACAAAATATAATCTGTACAAAGCATTTGCATATACATTTGGCAGTAATATAATAAATTCTGTAAAATTGTCAGGAGTAAAACATTTTACTATCACACTGTAATCAGTAAATAAAATAATTACCACTTTAATATGCCAATGTGCACTAAATAGGTAGAAACAATATATTATGACAATAAACAAATTTTCCACTTATAAATATCAGTAACAATAAAACAGTAGTTCGATATGGAAAATATTAGACATTGGCCAAACAAAGACATAAACTATTAAACACTCGGTGGGTGATTCCCATGGGGAACAATAACACTAACCTCAAAGAGACAACACTAGCTCTAAAGAGCAAACGATAACACTGCACCACACCACAATAACACTACATCGGTCGAAGACCAACACTTAATCCTGTGTTGGCAAATGTTGCAGACTGTCTAATTGACCGTTTGAAAACATTCTTGACATATACAGTTTCATAATAATATATAATAAATAATAAAATTCTGGTATGTATTATACATTTACAATGGTATAAGTTTTTGAAAGTTCACTTTTGCAATTATGTATATATATAAATATATTTTTACCAAGAATATATATATATATATATATATATACACATCTTGAGAGACATCATGTTCTGAAGTCCACTTACCTCTAGTTATTAAATCAAGCTTCAACTCAACTGTCTGAATCAATGTCAACTAAAACCTAAATAAGGATAAGACAACTCAATAAGAATGGATACACTAAGGCATCAATGAAAATATAAATTTTACTCTTAAAATTCATATCTTACACTTAATTCTGAAACTACAACTAACCTTGTACTCAATTGCTTTATCAAGTACTCCAAAAATCAATACCTAGTAAACAATTATAATGAGCCAAATATGTAGATCTCTATATTATTTAATTCTCCCAGTACAAGTTGGCTTCCAAATAATTTTATGCTTACAAATTTACAAATTTATTTCTACCCGCAGGACATAGTAACCTGTATCATTCATTGAAAATAATCTAGAAACTTGAAACAATTATATAGGTTACAAAAGTTATGAAGCTAGCACCACTACCAACCTGCATAAATCCCAGCAACAAATCATCTAAAGGCTTAAGTCATGAGTTTGTATGGAAACCTTCATGCAAGACTAAAATACTACACTAGCTTTATAGATTATCCCACAGATCTTTGTGAGAGAGGCATACCTGAACATACGGATGCAGCAATTTTTTTTTTTCTTTTCCTCCTGTAATCTTACAGTTTCTCTCTCTGTCTTTCAGCAGGAAGCCCTAACTTACTAACACGTTAAAACTATTTTCACTTCGGTTGAAATTTAAAACCCACTAAAAACTAAAATAAGCTTCCAAGACTTTCATTTCCACTAAAACTCATATTAAGGTTGTTTAGATAGGCTAAAACTCTAAAGAATTCCAATAACATTTAAACTCCTAATCCAAATAGGAAATCCCTTATCTTTTTCCTTAACCGATAAGGAGACTAAAACTTAAATATGAATAATCCACAAAATAACTCTCATGTTACGTCTTCTTTTATTTATTTTCTTTGTAGTGACCATAATATAAAATAATATCACCTTCAAAACAAATTAAATAATTCATCAATTCCACTCAAAAAGCAATTAAATTCAATTTAAGTGAGACAGGTCTTACAATTTTATCAATTTCAGTCTATTCCATTAAATTTCAGTCAATATTGTGATTCCAACCAGTATATGAATAAACACTAACATATTTTTTCTTTCCTTCTTGTTCTCCCTATTCCGATCAATTAACTACAAATCACCCATATTCCATCTCGACCTAAATTTCAATTCATTGTATCCATTTTGGTATATTTTATTAGATTCCGGTAGATGTTGTGATTCTGATTGGTATGTGAATAAATCACTATACCACCACTAGGGTAACTTTTTTTTTCCCTTCATGTTTTTGTTGTTCCAATTTATTAACTACGAATCACCAATATTCCATCTCTAACTTAAATTTCAATCGATTTTATCCATTTTGGTCTATTCAATTAAATTTTGGTCGATATTGTAATTCTGACCCGTGTCTGAATAAGCCACTAACATATTTTTTTCTTTCCCTCTTGTTCTCCCTCTTCTGATCAATTAACTACAAATCACATGTATTCTAGTTGATTGTGATTTTCACTAATTTTCAATTAATATTATGATTCCGACTCGTAGATGAACAAATCATTAACTTTTTTATTTCTATCTTTTTTCCCCTACTTGTTATGCAATAATAATGTTAATACATTTATACTCTTTCAAATTAAGTCTTTATATATTTCATAAAAATAAAATAAAATTATGCATAAATATAAAGAAAAACACACAACAAATAATGAATTTGTAAGTACAAATAATTTTTTTTTTAAACTTCTAAGCGTGTTTTTATTTTTGAAAGATGTGCATTATATCTCATTAATCAATATTTAAATTATCTCACATTACTTAAGAAAGTATGTTGTTTATTATATACCTTATCACACTATTCCTCAAAAGTTGTCATGACTTTTGAGTGAAGTGTGTAGTGTGCCTTTGTGTTAGAACCTCATTTTCTCTTTCATGTGTATGTTTTTGTATGTTAAAAAAAAAAAAAAAACTTAATTTTGTCCTTAGGCAGAACTCTAGTTCAATTATAATTCACTAGTCGCAAACCTATGCAATACAGGGGATAGTTTTAAATCAAATGTTAACACATTTAGGTTTAAACATCTCTCTAATTTCAATTATTGAAAGCTAAATTGGCTCTAATATAAGATGAAACATGTAATATTATGAAGTAATATTAAAAATGAGATAAATACAAATATTATGTAGTAATATTTTACAATAATCATAATGTGCTCTTACATTTGGTTTAATAAGTATTACAAAAGAACCCGTGTGATGCACATAAGTCCCAATACCATGTATTTTTACTATGGCTTTTTTTATTTTTCAATTTCATTTATTTTATAACTTCCACTAAGTATTCAATGTATTCATTATATTTAAAAAAAAAAAAACGTTGAAGTAAAGCTGTATCCTCAAATTACTGAATATTAGAGTTTAATTTCTCTCTGTTTCAATTTAAAACCAAATTGTGCATAAAAGAAAAAAAAATTCCTTTGTTCCAATGTCTTTAGTACCAAAATCACAAATCCATTAAACCAAATTGTGCATAGAAAATCTTAGAGATTGAAAGACAACTTTAAAGTGTTTTTTGTATCTTCTTCCTTTGTTGCTTTGTAGTAGTCCCTGAATATGCCCTTTTGTTTTCCTTAATTACAAATGTTGGTGTGAGTTGCACATTGCTTTGATTATCAAGTTTGTGAAATTTTGTACAATCACGATCTTCTTCAGTTGATAAGTTGTTGCTACATTCATTTGAAGTATCACTGATATAAGCCTGGCAATAGAATAGGTTAAGGAATGTATTACAACATATACACCTTTTCATATTTGTAATTTTGGTAAATTAAAGAATACGTACTTTTGTCATTTTATCAAGCTGAATTGCTTTGTCAGTTTCTTCAAAAGAGTCAAAAAGTTTCTTGACGATGTAGAATTCCCATCCATACTTGAGATTATAGTCATTTAGTTGTATTTGGAAAACAAATTGTTTTCGTTTCAGATTTTCTATTTGCACTAGAAGGATGACTTCATCGGGCTCCTAACAAAAGTAACATTTTTCAAATTATACACTCAAGTAAAGTTTAGTAAATATTAAATACTAATTTTATTTTCCACATTCTCACCTCTAAAGATTTGTTCAAAAGGACTTTCGCTAATATGTTGAGTAATTTTTCTGCTTTTGAATCAAATAAAATGAATGTGGTCATTCCTGAGCTATCTTGAACCTTTAATTGAATTCTATACTTGATAAAAGAAATGGCATATATAATGTTAATATCATATTAGTTATTGTGCATTTTAATATAAAAAGTATACATTTTCATTTTGTGTACCTTGGGATTGGGAAGCATGCCTTTTTGTTGCAATTGTCACACCATAAAAAATTATCTCGACTTTACCTTTTTACAACGTACTTCGCAAGAGATAAACTACCAACCAGAATTGTCTATGTCAATGTTTATAATCTTTCCTTGAAAGGTAAAGATAGTTTTCTAGAAATTGAATTTAACATCAATCAATTCATAATTATATAGTTAAATTTTGTAAAAGCAAGTCTATAGTACATAAAGCAATGTTAAGGACACAATGTTATTGTTGAAGTATTTATTTTTTCTTACCTCATTATCAGAGTCCCACATAATTTTGTTATTTCACTTATAGTCCTTCTATTGATGTTCATCTCTTCTTGAATTGTCACTTGTGGTTTGAATTGCTTTGGCATTTGTACTATTGGATGGTTTTTTTCCACCAGCCTGTTATATTACATAAAGATATTAGACATAGTATTGTAGAGAATGTAAATATAGTAAAAATGCGAATCCAAAATAAAACACTTACTGATCTTTGAACTCAGCAGTCTCAAGAATGTCCAAAGCAATATAAACTCTTGTTCCACTTGTTGACGATAAGTTATACTCTCCTGCAATGCACAGGATTCATTAGAAAAAAAGTACATTGAAGTTTCAATGGAATCATCACAGTAACAGAGAGAGATCTAGATCAGAGGGCAAAGTATCTTGTAGACATGTATAAAACAAAGGTAAGTAATCCAACTTTGCTATGCAAGATATTGATGCTAAAGATAATGACATTTGAGTAAAGGTTTGTCTGGTTTAATCTTTACCTGATCATGAGCTATAAACATCAGTGTATTTGTATGCTATACTATATATGTACCAAAAACAAAACTGTAATTTACTAATGAGATATCTATAATTTATTGTACAATACATTACCGGAGAAGTTCTTCAATTACTGCGCAGATTGCGTAGTGCAATGTGTGTGTATATCACAGGAGAGTAGTTTTATGATTGGTTCTCTATATTTTGAACTCCCTTTAACCAATATATTTCCATTTGGAGAACTTTGGGACTCTTTAAGTTATGGACTAAACAGATTGACGTATAAAAGGGATACAAATCACCCATTCACTCTTGCTTAGGTGGTCAATTGAATAATATCATTAGAAAGTCGGATTTGGTAGAGATTTATTGGAAATTTAGAATTTAATTTACAAAAATCACCCGAGAAGGAACTTGAAAAACATCTAACTACTTCTCAATAGAGCACTAATCAGAAATGCAGCATTCTAATTCGTAGACATGTGAAACAAAATCAGTTTCTAAGCCGCCGATTCCAATCATAATTCATTATTCATTCTTATGCCCTTGTTTATTGCTTACTCCTATCTTTATTATTATTATTTTTTTTTTTTTTGGAGGTGGGATGGGGAAGTTTTGCATCTGCCAAAAGGATTAAGGACCCCAAAAACCATGCTCTTGAAATAGATAAAAACCACAATACACAGTTTAGTTGCAAACAGAATGTGATAAACCATTTCAAAACAAAAACCCAATATAAAATTGGTTCTACAACATATGGAACAGAACCATTATTCACTTATCTATCAACATTACCCCCCAAAGAAGTAAAAGCAAAGAGAGAGTTGTAGATTCTTATCCCTAGTTGAAAGTTTATTGATCTTTGATCACTATTAATATTGACTAAGCTTCCAAGAAAGGGTGGAGGTTCTTTCAATAGAGGGAGTTCAACTCTTCCTTCAGAACAGCACAAATTAAACTTCAGTTTTGTAGGCGTTTTTGACTTTATAGTTTTCTCTTCATACCAAAGTTGAGCTCCACAATGTTCACATACTATTGTTGGAGGTCATAAATCCAATGGTTCTGTAAATTTTTCTATGACAACAAAAACAAAAATTCACTTTTTCTTCCTAATTTTACAACTTTTTTGGGAGAACTAAAAAATATAGCACTTAACGTTGTTTTCTACTTTCATCATTAGTACTATATTGTCTACGTCAAATACTCCTTTCAAATGGCTCGTCATCTCTTGTTCTTGTTTGGCCTAGGTTACATACTAATTATTAGGTTACATACAAATTATGAGTTTTTTAAAGAAAAATATTTTGTTAATATTTCAATATTGTACCCCTTCTATTTCTCTTTTCAGATAAAATTAATCTTCGTCTCAATCTTGCATAGAAAGCAAACTCCATGCCTGGGGAATAAACTAAAAGCAGAGCATTCACAAAATTTAATTCATAAATATAACTATATAGCAAAAACATATATTACAAATTAACAGTTATATGTTATAGAAAGGAGAAAAATTGAAGAAAAACATAGCATTCACATACTAACTTCAGAATTTAAAAAAAAAAATCATAAAAACATGATTATTTGATAAAATACAAATTGTACATAGAAGTAATTAAAACAATGGAAATTTGTAATCATATTAATCTGCAATTAAACCAAACATAAAACCAAGTTTGAGATAACCAAGAAACTTAAATATGCAATCATATTAAATACCTGACTTTCCTCATCTTGTAGTTGTATTACCAAATAAGCCAGATATCAAAATGCTAAATCCCTACCTGTAAAATAGTAAAAATCTAATATTTAGCCAAGAAACATTAATACAAGAGAAATAGTGCAGTGCAGAAAGTTTGAAACAGTGCAGTGTAATGCAGTAATTTATAGAGGCAAATAAACCAAGATATTAAAAGAAAAAGCCTAAACTAAATCCTTTAATTGATTTAAGAATTCCATTTTGTTTTATGCAATTACTTTTAGTTATAGTCTTGCAGCCTTGTAAGTATTTGAATGTATCTTATCTAATCAATGTGTCGGCTGCATCATACCTTGCATGTCCATATATTCATGTGTTTGAAGACAAAAATAATGTTATTGAGCAATACAATATTCAAATCTGAAAAACTAAAGAACACTGTGCTCAAGGGCATTTCTAAAATTTTAACAATGTTAAGCTACACTCTACAATTTTCTGTTTGTGTTGAAAAAAGTTTTAAACACTTAGCTCACATGGGCTACAAAAAATCTACCCACACCAATTACGCTAAGGTAGCATAGTATCCTCAACATATAAAATATTTATAAATAATAAGTTACAATTCAAATTGAGTTTCATGGGTTCTTTAAATGTAATCAGAACACTACAATAAACTATGATATTAAAACTCCAAGCATAAAAGCATATTTAAAACAGCAACCATATATTTGCTGTGACTATTAAACATACACAGGGGAAATATAAATTATTTAAATATTTATAAGGTACAATTGTACTAAGCATAGATATAAAACTGATTTTTAGAGAGAAAAAAAAAAACAAAAAGGAAAAAAAGAAGAGACATATAATTCAATATGAACAATGTAATGAATAACTAACCTCAACGTACTCCACACCAATTTCGCTAAGATTATAAGGAAGCAAGCTGAAAACTCCACCTCGCTTTGTTTCCACTAAACAAATTCAAACCCATAGCTCAATTTCCACACACAAAAATTCAAATTGATTATCACCATTTTAATATCTATTTAAAATATTGAAGATGTAACTCACTTCAAAAAATATTATCATCAAAACACACTACTAAACTCAATTACAAAGTTCCAAACCTAAGACTTATCTAAGTGTGTGCACAAACTCAATTACAGACAAAAAAGAAACACAGCTAAAACAGCACATATTAAAAGTGCTCAAAACACTGCCACGACTTCACCTACATGCAAATGATCATACTCTCAAAGTTCTTTACAATAGACCACTTGTCCTAATGTGATGAGATCTGTGTCAAGCTTCAACACTCCAATTGGTTGTAAGAAGAATTCAATAATGGCATCAAAACAATATCCGAATGCTATAAATAGGCCCACCAGCTTTGTTTGACCCTCCAAGTCCTTTAAATTTTCTTGAAGCAATCTTAGGCTTGACCATTCCAAAAGTCTTCTCTATATTTGCAATTTTCTTTGAAAATGGAATGGTTTCCTCGAGACATCATGAAAGCTTACCTACACACTATTCAGCTGGTAAATTTCTACCTTCAATTATCTTTTTTGAATACATGTCTATTTCAAAATTTTAGGCTTATTTCCAAAGAATAATGTTAGAGATATTAATATTTTTCAACAATTACTTTCACTTTTATTAGCTCTATCATTGATATTAATTTTATTATGTACCATAAGATTATGTAAATAGTTGTGAAAATTTTTGAAAGAGAAATATATTTAGTGCATTTGGGAATAAAGTAATCGATTTAGAAATTTAACACTATTAATTGATAGTTTTTTTTTTTTTAACAAAATTTGACACGTGTAGCATTAAGCCCAAAAAAGTTGTTATATCAAGCTAATTAATTTAAGGGGGGAAGAGAGTTTCACACACATATACACTTAGATTAGGCTAGAGTAGAATTCTATCTTGTATCAAAAAAAAAATTTGGGGGGGAAGGAGGGCCAGGGAAGCTTCTCTTATATTTTATTTTGGTGAAAAACATTGCATTAATTTTGTTTCCCTTATTTATGAACCCTATTGAGTAATTTGGTTTCAACTATAGCTGATTAAATTGTATATGATTTCAATTCTCCAGTGTAAGATCCACAACATCCAAGATTGTAATCTTGGAGGCTCAAGACTAATTGAACCCAAATATGTCGAGTTTGTATCAGCTTTGGCAGCTGGCGAGCTAGATTAATGGTGCAAATCACCTCAGATGGCATAACTCCATTAACAATAGCTCTAGCTGTTGCTGCAAAGCAAACTGGTGGACTACTTATTTGTAATTTGTATTGGTCATGAAGATCATATAGAAAAAATACTCTAAAAAAAAATCATATAGAAAAAAGAAAAGCATTGTTTATGAAAAATAGCCTCGAAAACGTGATCAAATTTATCTATGGAAATCCTTGTGAAGTGATCAAGCAGTACAAAAATATTGATTTTGCAGTGGCTAAAAAAAAAAAGAAAAAAAAAAAGAGACATATAATTCAATATGAACAATGTAATGAAAAAAGACTCTCAACATACTCCACACCAATTTCACTAAGATTATCAAGAAGCAAGCTGGTAACTCCACCTCACTTAGTTTCTTCTAAACAAATTCAAACCCATAACTTAGTTTCCACACAAGAACAATTCAAATTGATTATCACCATTTTAATATCTATTCAAATTGATTATCTAATGGCATGTTTGGAAGTTTAGAGAAGGAGGAGAGTAGAGGAGAGTAGAGGGAAATGGTTCCCCTCTACCTTGTTTGGATGTTTTTCAATTCGTAAGGGGGAAGGGAGTAATTAGCCCTTCCTCTTATTTGGATGTTTTAAAAATTAGGATAGAGAGGAGAGGAAATTATTTAAATAGACAAATTTACCCTTATTTGAAAATAGACTTGCAATATTGGTCTATGATTAATTTGTTAGATTAAATAATTATAACTATAGCATGCAATATTTTTTTTGATAATTTTTTTTCTAATGTGAATTAAATAATCAACATTAGTCTATGATTAAATATTTTTTCTGCTTTTTGATCATACTAAAAAAAACCATCCTTAATTGATAATAATTAAAATAAGAAAAAAAAATGTTTGGTTTGTTTGTTTATTGAAAAAATCACAAAATATTGAATTTTGAGTGTTTCTTTCATTTATTATTATTATTTTTAATAGTTTTTGTAAGGACACAAATCTACGGGTTAGGCCTACGAACAGAACAGATTGAGGCTCGGGCTGTGTACAGTATCCTTGAAATAAATTTGTAAAGAGAGTGGGCTGGAGAATACTTGATTGAATATGTATGGGTCGATGGCCCAAGTATAATTATTATCAGATTTATGTTGATGAAATACAGGGTAGATACAAGGTTCTTCTCGGCACAGTCCGAGGAGTATGTTTAGACTAATACAATGAACACTTCTCTCTTTCTTTCTCTCTCTTTGTTGCTCTTTTTCTTCTTCTGATGGTCCCCTCCTTTCTTCCTCTTTTGTTCTATTTATATGTCCCTCTTCTCCCCTGTGCCAGTTAGATGGGCTTTTCTTGATACTTGTCCCATCAGCCTTCATCTGGAGTCTTCACCTAGCAGCTGTAAAGGATGAAGGTCACTATTCAGGTGTCTTTTCCCATTAATGCGGCCATGATGTTAGCTGCAAGATCATAAATGCGGTGGCAGCAGCCTTTTGCCTAGTATCTGATCTTCGCCACATGTTCTTTTTGTCCATATAAATCAGGGGATTCTCCAGGAAAGCTAGGATTGATGTTGCAGCACCCATTTGTAACAACCTTTTAACAATCTGAACAGTCAAGTCTCCTCGGACAAGTCTTTCTTCCGCGTGGCCTACACTTTATAATCAAATTAGGCTGGGCACACTCCCCAAGATTCGCTGTCCTCGGATGTACATGTCTCCTCGGACGGGCCGTGACCCATTACCTGATATTGGGCCTTTCACCCCTACAATAGCCCCTCAAAATTCTGACCTTCCCTCCTATCCGAGGAGCAGGGCGGGATTTTGACTTCCGCAGGGATGAAATCCATCAAACCCCTTAACTAATCCACGTGGAGGCGCTGTTTCGTGAGACTTTCAATTTCCAAAGACGCTTCGGAAATTGTAACGCGTCTTTATTGCTCTAGGTGGCGCTCTGTCTCCTTGATCAACGGCGAGGTACAGATCGTGCGGTTGAGATTCCTTCGTGAAATTTCGAGCGGGATAACTCCCACTCATTTTCGCCTACTATAAAAAGGGCTCTCAGGAGGTAGTTTTTCTCACTTCGCATACGTTCAAGCACTCCAGCGTTCTTAAGTATCCTTGCTATCATACGCTCACTGGTTTTAAGTAGTCCGAGGACGTTCTAACAAAGATCTCTAGGTGTCTAAGGGATTTCTGAACCAGAAATATCAACTTCTCTTGTAAGTATTTGGTTCCCTTGGTCATTCCACCTCGGCCGAGCACCTCAGCCTTCCCTCTCTTTCACTTTTTTGTTTTACCTTAGGGAACCTCCTTAGCGTCTTCTTCACACAGTCCAATGGGTAGATTTAAGAATCTCGTTGATACACCTATAGCCGTAGAGATTTTCAAGGCGAAGTACCATATCCCTGAGGGGGTTGATCTTCGATATTGTCCGCCGGAAAACATCCTGACCGACAGGCGAACCAGTGAAGTGGTCATCCCTATAATCGCTTTTTTGGAGGGAGGGATGACCATTCCCATGGGTACTATAACTAGGGACTACCTTAGAAACCATAGGTTGTGCCCGCACCAGTGCACGGCCAATATGTTTAGGGTCTTAGGCAGCGTCGATGCCCTTAACCAGATAATGGATCTGCAGCTCACCTGGCACGACGTCGTACATATGTATGAGTGCCACTCTTAAGCCGACGGGGGATATTACCTGAAATCCCGATCTCCCGTCGTTAAGATGGTGTCGTGTCTTCCGAAGTCCAACAAGGGCATGAAGGACGACTACGTCATCATCTCCGAGGCGTGGCATGACGGTCACCATTGCCCGATCAAGGAGGGGAAACCAGGTGGGCTGCTTTAGGACTAGATTGAGTTAACCTAGAATTTAGGTTCTAGGCTTCATTTTTATGTGCTGTTCTACCACCTGGTTTTGAAATAATGTGACTAACTCGATATTTGGTGGTTGTGATTGCAGATAGGAAGTTCGTCACTCCCCGCCTCAGCCTCGTGAACGTGCCGGGGCTTAACAAGCTCCTAAGGTCCGAGGTGTGCGTGCACACAGACAGTCAACTACGTGCTGTCCACCTTATACTGGATTTCACCCCGTTGTCGAACAGCTTTTTGGACGTTGGCAATTCCATCCGAGCAGGCGATAAGAGAATCAACAGGATTGACGTTTCGATCCCAGGCTTTCTAGCCAAGAGAGACCTTCCACCTATTGAGTGGCCAATCCGACAAGTTGCTCCTCAACCTGCTGTTCAGAGGGAAGAGTCCGCTTCATCCTTGCAATCTTTGGAGGAAGAGATAGACGACTTCCGCTTTAGCGGTGAAGAAGAGGTACAGGGCAAACTTAAAGATACCCCAGAGTCCAACAGTTCTGAAGAAGAAGAGGACGATATGCCTTTGAAGCCTAGGGCTGGACTGAATGACCTTATTGCCGGAAGAAATAAGAGTGCTCCCTCCAAGGAGGCGCCCAAAGGGAAAGAACCTGCTCAACTACCCCCACCTCCTCCTCCTCCTGCGACTGGGCTGGGGCTTCTCCCCATACCCGATCTCAAGAGGAAGAGGAAGGTAGTGGAGCTGGATGTCGAGGAGGGTGAATTGCCCCCTCCCCAACCAAAAGGGGCAAAGCAGCAAAAAGGGGGGAGAGACGACAGGAGGTCCTCCTCATCCAAGCAGAGGGGAGACACCCATGCCACAGACATCCAACAACCACCAGCCTGGGCCCCGAGGCTAGACTTAGACGGCGCGCCCATTCCCTCCACGGCCTCTATTAGGGAATTCCAGAGGGGGCGCTCAGGCTACATTGCCGAGGCCTTGGAGCGCCCTCTCCTTTCACCCAAGGACATGGACACCGTGAGGTCGTGGAGACAAGCCGACCTGTTCATGTCGATGAAGAGAGACCTGGCCATGGTAAGTTTCTGATCACCTTACCGCATAATAGATTAGGTTAAGTGTGTACTGTATATTTCCTTTATACTGTTAACGATACGATTTTGTCTCTCTTTCTGCGCAGCTCACACAACAAGTCTACGTGGCCGAGGACTGGGTCAGGGATGCCCGAAACTTGGCTAGGACCGAGACCCAGTCTCTCCTTGCAGTGGAGAAAGACATGGAGGCTCTGAAAAAAGAAAAATAGGAGTTAGCCAAGAAGCTAATTGCCGAGGAGAGGGAGAGGCGAAGCGCCGAGGCTGGCCTCAAGAGCGCCCAGGATCAGGCCGAGGACCAGCGGAAAAGATTATATACTACAGAAATAGAGCTGGCAACCCAAAGACAGCTAGTCCTTGAGCTCAAGGCTAGTCTAGAGAAGGCCAAGGAAGGGGGAAAAAGAGGCTCGGGAGGCCCTTGAGGCTGCTAAGGCTGAGAAGGAGGCCGAGTATATTCGCGGCATCGAAGAGACAGAAATAAGGTTGGCGGAGGAGGTCTCTGAGGTATGCAGGGACTACTGTAAGTTCACATGGGATGAAGCCCTGAACTTGACAGGAGTCCCAGCTGACTAGAACCTAAGGCAGCCGGGGAGCATATACTATCATCCCCACATAAGTTTGACCCCGGCTGACCCCGCCCCCTTATCTTCTCAAGTTTCGGAGCAACCAAGCTTGGCGCTTGTTCCTTATGAAGCTGCCGAGGAGGCTGAGGAGGAACAAGTTGCCCCAACCGAACAAGTGGCTCCGGACGTTCCTTCTGCCGATGCGAGTGCTGACCAGGCAAAGGACGCAGCCCCCTCAGAGGTTGAGGCTGGATCATCTGCAGTTGAGCCGACCAAAGCAGGCAGCCTTCCATCTTAGGATATATTGGCTTAGGATTAGGATTAGGATTGTTAGTTGCTACAGTTGTTACTGTTTGTTGTTTTCTTTTCTTTTTATTGATGTAACGCCCATTTTGTATGCTGGGATAATGTACTTTAATTTTTAATTTAATGAGAACATTTCATTTACTTTTAACTGTTCCCAATTCTGTTTAATTTCTTGTGAAAAGTCTAAGTTCACATACTAAAATAGCAACACAAAACTTTAACATCAAAGACCTTTAATTAATTTAGTTCTATCTCAGTAAACGAGTATGGATTCAAGCGAGCACAATCAACTGTCTTATTGTTGACTCGTTAAAATTGAATAAGAACAATAGCTTAGAATGCGCAGTCTGAATGAGTATGAAAGATTAAACTTCTGCATAGTTCTAAGTGATATATGTGTTATGGTGATATGACTTTGAGTGTATGATCCGAGGGATTAGGCACACCTGAGATTCCGCACAGCATTTAGAAAAGTGAAGAAAAATTGCTAATTTATCCAAGGCATGTGGTCGGTGGGGCCAGACATAACCAAGGTTCTATTGAGCACTTAGGGATGTTAATTTACCCAAGGTAGGTGGTCCGAGGAACCAGGCCTGACCAAGGTTCTGTTTAACACTTAGGGGTGTTAATTTACCCAAGGTAGGTGGTCTGAGGGACCAGGCCTGACTAAGGTTCTGTTTAACACTTAGGAGTATTAATTTACCCAAGGTAGGTGGTCCGAGGGACCAGGCCTGACCAAGGTTCTGTTTAACACTTAGGGGTGTTAATTTACCCAAGGTAGGTGGTCCGAGGGACCATGCCTGACCAAGGTTCTGTTTAACACTTAGGGGTGTTAATTTACCTAAGGTAGGTGGTCCGAAGGACCAGGCCTGACCAAAGTTCTGTTTAACACTTAGGAGTATTAATTAGTATAACAGACTTCAATGAGAGAATGGAAAATTTTATTAATAATAGTACCTTTTTAGATTATTTACATTCCAGGGGTATAGTACAGCTCTCTCATCTAGGTCTTCCAAGTAGAAGGCACCTATTCCGGCCACTGATAGGATGCGATAGGGGCCTTCCCAGTTAGGTCTTAGTTTCCCCCAGGCTGGGTTCTTCGCAGTGCCCACGACTTTTCGCAAGACCAAGTCTCCTGGTGCAAGTGGTCTCAGTTTGACATTGGCATCATAACTCTGCTTGAGTTTATGCTGATAGTAGGCTAGCTGAACCGCAGCCTCTCCGCTCGGCAACTAGGTTCAGATTGTCCTTAAGCAGTTTGTCGTTATCGGCCGAGGTAAATGAACTGGTTCTAAGTGTGGGGAACCCAGTTTCTATGGGGATAATAGCCTCAACACCGTACGTCATTGCGAAGGGGGTTTCTCCTGTAGATCTTCGAGGCGTTGTCCTGTAGGTCCAGAGGACATGCGATAGTTCTTCCACCCATTTTCCCTTGGCATCATCTAACCTCTTCTTAAGACCGCTTACTATGACTTTGTTAACTGCTTCATCCTGGCCATTTCCTTGAGGATAGGTAGGAGTGGAGTACCTGTTCATAATGCCTAGTCCACAGCAAAATCTTCTGAACGCTTGACTATCAAACTGAAGACCATTGTCCGAGATGAGAGTACGTGGTACTCTAAACCGGATTACGATATTCTTCCATACAAACTTCTGGACGTCTACATCCCTGATGTTTGCCAATGACTCGGCTTCAACCCATTTAGTGAAGTAGTCTGTTGCGACGACCAAGTACTTCTTACTCCCGACTGCTTTAGGAAAAGGGCCTACAATGTCTAGGCCCCACTGAGCGAAAGGCCAGGGACTTGACAGAGGATTCAAAACTCCTCCTGGTTGATGTATATTTGGTGTGAACCTTTGGCATTGGTCACACTTCTTTACATATTACTGTGATTCCCTTTGCATGTTTGGCCACCAGTATCCCTGAGTTAAGGCTCTGTGTGCTAGGGATTTTCCTCCTGTGTAACTACCACAAATCCCTTCATGCAGCTCTTCAAGAAGTAGTTCTGTGGCTTCAGGATGCACGCACAATAAGTAAGGACCAGTGAAAGAACGTTTGTATAGCTTACTGTCTCCTGATAGCCAGAATCGAGGGGTTTTTCTCCGCACCTTGTTGGCTTCGGCCTTGTCTGTTGGTAAGACGTCGTCCCTAAGGTAGGTCACCATAGGGTCCATCCAGCTTGGCCCTACTCGAACTTGATAGATGCTGAGCCCTTCCTTTTCCTCGACATGCCTTTGTACATCTTCCACCAGGATAAGTTGAGGTAGCCCCTGAGCCGAGGTGGTTGCAAGAGTGGCCAAGGAGTCCGCGTGCGTGTTCCCACTCCGAGGAACATGTTGCAAATTGAATGACTTGAACCGTGATTGCAGTTGCTTGGCCTGCCTTAAATATTTCTGCATTCTTTCATCACGAGCTTCTAATTCTCCCCTGACCTGGCCGACGACAAGCGCCGAGTTCGAGAACACTTCTACCGTACTCCCACCCATCCTTTTGACCACGGCCATTCCGACCAGCAACGCTTCGCATTCGGCCTCATTATTAGTAGTCGAGAAGTTTAGTCTGAGGGATTTTTCGATGACAACATTCTCAAGGGATATTAAAACTAGCCCCACTCCTGAGCCTCTTTGATTGGCTGCACCGTCCATGTATAATTTCCAAGGTGCGGACTCTTGCACAGACACGAGGTCAACTGAATTTTCTTCCATGTGTATCGTCTCGGCAATCTTTTCCAACACAGGCTCAGCGAACTCGACCACAAGATCGGCCAGTATCTGCCCCTTGACCGAGGTACGAGGCATGTACTTTATGTCAAAGGCTCTTAGGATGGTATCCCATTTGGCAATCCTCCACGTATAGTCTGCACTCCGAAGCAATGATCTAAGCGGGAGTTGGGTAAGGACCACAACCGTGTGTGATTGGAAGTAGTGAGGGAGTTTACGAGTAGCATGAACTACTGCAAAGATGGCCTTCTCAAGTGGCAGATAACGGACCTCGGCCTCATGGAGGGATTTACTCACATAGTACACAGGCTTCTGGACGCCACTGTCGACTCGTATAAGTACCAGACTCACAGCATGGGTGGCTACAGCAATGTAGGCGAACAAGACCTCGTCCATTGCAGGACTGGACATGATGGGAGGCCGAGTTAGGTATTCTTTTAGTTGCTGGAAAGCTAGAACACACTCTTCATTCCACACAAATCCCTTCCATTTGTTCAGCAGCTGGAAGAAAGGCCTACATCTCTCAGCAAACTTGGAGATGAATCGGTTAAGAGCGGCAGTCATCCCAGTCAACTTCTGGACTTCTTTTGGGTTCCGAGGGGGTTGCAGACTGTTGATCGTCCTAATCTGGTCGGAGTTGATCTCAATTCCGCGATGGGTGACCATATAGCCCAAAAACTTTCCTGATCGAACGCCGAAAGAGCACTTCGAAGCATTGAGTCGTAATTTGTGTTTTCGTAAGATTTCAAAGACGTTTCTGAGGTCTCCAACGTGCTCGGACTCCAGCTTGCTTTTGACCACCATGTCATCAATATAAATCTCAATGCATTTTGCCAGTTGTGGTTCAAACATTTTTGTCATCATTCTCTGGTAGGTGGAGCTTGCATTCTTCAGACCAAATGGCATCACCTTATAATGGTAATTCCTAATGGGAGTTATGAAGGTTGTTTTCTCTTGATCGTTCAGGGCTAAGGGAATCTAGTGGTACCCTTGGAAGGCGTCCAAGAAACTCATTTGCGGGTGCCCTACGGTTGCATCTACTAGTTGATCAATCCGAGGCATGGGGAAGGGGTCTTTTGGGCAGGCTCTATTTAAGTCCGTGAAATCCACGTATACACGCCATTTCCCATTCTTCTTCTTCACCACCACCGTGTTAGCCAGCCATTCTGGATAGAAGACCTCCCTGATAGCCCCTGCCTGCTTGAGTTTGTTTACTTCATCTTTGACAGCGTCAGAATGTTCCCTAGATGAGCGCCGAGGTGGCTGCTTTTTAGGGAGGGCAGCCGGACTCACATTAAGGTGATGGCAGATGAACCCGGGATCCACTCCTGGGGCCTCGTAAGAGTTCCAAGCAAACACGTCAATGTTTCTCCTAAGGAACGTCAGCAACTCTTCCTTTTCCTGAGGGGGTAACTGAGCCCCTATCTGGAAAAACTTATATGGGTCCTCCTCAATGACAACTTTCTCTAGTCTTTCACATTGCTCCTCGGCCAGCTCTACGGCTTTAGGGGGAATCGGGAACTTTGACTGCTACGAGTACCCGACCGTGGTGGTCGTTGGTTTGGCATCAGGCCGATGTGTAATAGCAGCTATGAGGCATTGTCTTGCCATAGGCTAGCTTCCTACAATCTCTTCCACTCGTCCTCCCGATGGGAATTTAACCTTTAGGTGCAAGGTCGAAGAAACGGCCCCCAAAGCATGGAGCCAAGGCCTGGCTACGATGGCCGGGTAGGGAGTATGAATCCACCACAATGAAGTCCACCTTGACCACTTCAAACCCTACTTGTACGGGTAGCCTTATCTGACCCTTAGGGATGACGGTCTTTCCATCAAAGCTGACTAAGGGTGAATCATACGCTGCTAGGTCTTCAAGCCATAAGCCCAGTCCTTTGTATAGGTTAGGATACATGATCTCAGCCCCACTCCCTTGATCAACCATCACCCTCTTCACATCATACCCTCCTATTCTAAGGGTGATGACCAGAGCGTCATCATGGGGTTGTATTGTCCCCGATTTATCTTCATCCGAGGAGCTTAAGACCGATCGGGCCTCCATCCTTGGCCGCTTCGCCTCTTGATTGGCGTCCTCGGCGGATGTCCTAGAAATGGACATTACTCTGGAAGGGTTGGACCCAGTCCTCCCGGGGGCCACGAAGATAACGTTAATCGTGCCCAAAGGGGGCCTTGACAAGGCAGTCCCCGAAGCCCCTGGCCTAATGTGGTCTCCCTGGTTATTTGGTCGATAGATGAACTGCTGTAGTTTTCCATCCCTCACAAGTTGTTCCAAATGGCTCTTCAAAGTCCTGCAATCCTTGGTGGTGTGCCCTCGCTCCTGATGATACTGGCAATGAAGGCTCTGGTTGCGCTTCATGGGGTCTCCCCCCATTTTGTTTGGCCACTTGAAGTACGGCTCGTTCTGAATTTTCTCCAGAATCTGGTGGATTGGCTCTCGGAATACGGCATGGACTGCCTGTGATGCAACAGACCCGGACTGCACACTATAGTCTTTCCGCGGTCTGCTATTACTGTACCGGTCCGACCTGAACTCCCTCCACTCCTAAGGGATAACCTTAGCCTTTCCCTTTCCGATCAGCTGGTCTTCCTCAACGCGCTTATACTCGTCTATGCGATCCATTAGTCGGCGCACACTCCTCACCGGCTTCTTAGTCAGTGACTTCCGCAGGTCGTGCTCGGCTGGTAGGCCGACCTTGAAGGTTCTTACTGCCACATCATCGAAACTCCCTTCGATTTCGTTGAACATCTCCCAGTACCTGTCCGAGTATGTTTTCAGCGTCTCCCCCTCCCGCATGGACATGGACAGTAAGGAGTATTGAACCCTGTCTGCACAAAAACCAATTTAGTGGCTTCACTTAAAAGGTTATGTGGAAAAATATTATGAGATCAAAAAAAAAAAAAAAAGTCAAACATATTTAGATACACAAACACATATATTCTAGTTGGCAACTCGTGCAATGTAAAGAAAATTTTAGCAAACTATAATTGTTTTGGGATCTTAAATATGAAATTGATAATTAATTTTGATAGTTATTTATATGCATTTATTATGATTGTATTTATATGGAACTATCTATTCTACTGTTTAAAATAATGAACTAAAAATATTCTAATAAATGGTTTAAATATAGAGAAATGCTACGTCCACAACATTTTTCACAACATTCTCACAACAAATCCTAGTTGGCAAGTTGTTATTTGCTATTACTAGTGGGTTAGAAAGTAATTTCAGTGTTAGATTTAAATTTAAAACCTGTAACAACCTGCCAACTAGGATTTGTTGTGAGAATGTTGTGAGAAATGTTGTGGACGTAGCATTTCTCTTAAATATAATATTGAATTTAAATTCAATTAAAAAGTTTATATTAAATTAATGACATGTAAAATTTATGAACCCTCAAAACTTTGGTGTCAACATATTTTGAAGCCAACTAAAAGTCAAGCTTGTTTGGTTTTATATAAAGTATAGATTATAGATAAGTAGTTTTATAACCATTAAATTTCAAAATATTTGCTTGTTCAATAATACTAGCCTTTGAACATGCACTCATTTAATTTATTTTATTTTATTTTTTCTAAATATCAATACTTTTCATTCATCATAATTTGACTTTGTCACAACTTATCATGAGATGAGTTATGAGTGACAAAGTTGTAGAACCACCACTTTTGCTCCAATGTTCACAACTTGCCACGTGAGCAAATTATAGCAAAAATTGTGGGTTTAGTTGTTGTTCTAGCATTTTTATTGCTTGTTATTTTTTTTATTTATTTATTATTTATCTCTATATATTAAGAGGATTCAAAAAGTTTGTTATGTTTTCAAAAAATGTCAAAAATACCTCTAAGCTAATGAGATAATCTTTATTCTTTTTTAAAAAAAGGGGATTAAAATTGTAATTCAACAAAAAATAAAAAAAATAAATAAAAAAAACTAACAGAGACTTTTTTTCTAAAAATTGGCACACTCTATTTAAATATATCTCACGCACATTTGCTACATTTTTTTTTCCTAAAAACTACCAGACACTAAACCCAGCAGTTTACTATATTTCAAATCCAGTTTCTGTAGTCTAGTGTAAAGTTTTATCAGTTCATAGGCGTTTGAAGTTTTGTAATATTGTTATATTATATCCATAATTTTTTTTCTATTCATTGGAGCCAAAAGAAAAAAAAAATCCTAATTTGGATCTTTATATTTAGGGTTTAGACTTCATTGTCCCTCATGCTGTGTATGTTTCTCAGCTAGTGCAACACATCATCGTTCAAAATTTAAGAAAAAAAGACAAATTTCTTTTTTGGTCGGTTGTAGTTCATTGATTTTTTCTTTCTTTTTTGGAAAACTAACACTTCTATGTATTGTAGCAGGAGACTGGATTTTCTCAACAACTTACAAAGTTATATGGTAAATCGAAAAACAAAAAAAGTTGGGATAACTTTTGATCATGTCAAGTATACATCTCTGGATGCTTGGACAGTACAAAAGAATATGGACCAAGAAGTCTACCTTTCTAGGTTGCTCTTTTTTCTCCCTCTCTCTAGCAATCCAACCTTACCATCAGTGAATAGTAATAAACTGAACCCTTAGGCCCTAATAGGGAAAAATACACCCTATTTGTTGTTTGGGGGGGGGGGGGGGGGGGGGGGGTTTGGTGGGTGGGGAGTCATGTATACTATACATGATGTATCTCCTCCTACTAATAGGAGGCTATGACGTTTTAGTTCCTCACCTTGAAAGGGTAGGTTGGGATTTACAGTGGAAGAGGTTATAATCTTCCCTCATGTAGACAAAAATATAATAATATTTTACCATTAGTGTTAGTATAGGAAAATTATTATGTACGCTGGGAGTATGCTCCCTCTCTCTCACAAAGGGGTGGGCCCATTCCTCTGTATACAATAGCAACTCATTAATATTTTCCAACTCTCAAAGCAAGCAATATAGAGGTCAATAAGACACAATCTGATAATGAGATGTAAAATCAAAGAACCCTTTCAATGGAAAAACAACTTCAAGGACACAGTCGTTAGAAATTTCACTATAAGAAAAGTAGTTCTAACGATCTACTTACAAGATTCTTGTATAGTTAGACCTATTGTAACTTCCGCAAATATTATGTATGCCTTTCTACCTCAGTAGTTCTAGAGGTGGTATCTTCCTAATGTAAATTGCCTCCCCAAACTCCTCATTCGCATGAGCCAAAACCTATGGTACTTGGAGGTTAGCAAACACAGCAGAAAAGATCTTTGTGATTTCAGGAAATGTTAAAAGCTCAAGGCATATTGGAACACACAATAGTTTTTCTTGTTTTTGAAACAAAACAAAGCAAAAGAATAACTTTTCTATCTAGGCTCAGGAACTAGAAGAACGGAACAAAGTTTGAAATGTTTAAATCTAGAATAACTGCCTTTCTTGCCTACAAAAGTCTTGCAATATGTGATTTATAAAATTCATAAAGTAGGATAAAAACCTACTAGAAACAGCTTCATGATATTTACTTTCCAATTAAACAAGTTTCACTTAGAAATTTATTATGGTTAAAGAGATATGGCCAAAAAATTATCAACTCTTCATCTTTGAATTATTGAGATCATATCCTCTTTCAACAGTTTCTAACCCAAACTCAACCATAACACAATTTCAATAATGCTAACTCAATTTTGAGATGTTTTGTGACTAAGATTTGCAACCCTAACAAATTTTTGTTGTTTCAGATTAGTTGACTTGCTAATAAGAATCGTGGATATTGGTAATGTCACTGCAAGGTTAGCAAGCAAAGGTCTTTAGCCCTAGATGTCCTTTCATAGATTAGATTCCTGAGTCAAGCAGAGGAAACTAAATCATGTGCTGTGTCAAGATAACAACTAGGATTGATTTCCTACTTTTAACTGATCAGGGGCTCTAACTAGTTAGAGCTCTTCTGGCCTCAAACCCACAACTGGCACTCAAACCTGGGAGTTTGTTGTCACATTTTATAGGATTTTGATCTAATAGTTTCCCACTATGTTGTTTTAAGATGGTTAAGCTGATAATCTAGTGCATCATATAGATGGTTAAGTTGTTTTAATCTAATAGTTTCCCACTATGTTTTTTAAGATGGTTAAGTTGATCATCTAGTGCATCATATTTTATAGGATTTTGACCTAATAGTTTCCCACTATGTTGTTTTAAGATGGTTAAGTTGATGATCATCTGGTGCATCTACTACATGCTCAAAAACTTGAAAATCCAGACCAGAGGTGATGAGAAGCTCACTGTGGCGCTTCTGTCCTATTACATTTCCCCATGGGCTTACACTCCTACCTGAAATATGGTGATAGATTTTGTAATTAATTCCATGCATATAGTTATATAATCTTAAAAATTCACTGATGTTTCATGAGACGAGATTATACCAATGTTTGTTCCTGTATATTATTTTATTTTCATCTATATTTAGACATTTTAACAGAATACATGAAGAGGTTTATCCAATAAGCAATACCCATAATATTTAAACAGGTTTTGATAGAGTTGCTAGAGATATATAATTGTATTACGTAGCGACCCATAACACTGTCGATGCCGATAAAATTTCCAACAATCAATCAATTATGAACCATTTTAGCTGAAAACAAATATTCTATTCTATTCTATGAGAAAGTAGTTTTGGATGTTAACAGAAATTGTTGTACACACGGCAACTACAAGATTAGTACATACGTAATTTTGATGCCAAAAGCCGATGAATCATACTGATTTATAACACCAACCAAGTGATAATTATTCTTTATCATTAGTAATTATTTAGCAATAATTATTTTTTATCATTATTCAAGACACTAGGTTTTTGGTGTAGATGAGAATTGAACTCTAGATATATTATTTTACGACAAACGATTTTACGAGTTGAGCTAATTAAAACCATGATTATCTGATTGATAATTAGACCCATTTGATTATAGCTATTTATCTAAATAAGCCATGGTAGCAACTAGCATACAACAATTAAAGCTTATGAACAGAACGTTTATTTTGGTGGGTTATATAGACTTGCGTATACGAAATTCCCATCTCAAAATCTCAACCAGGACCTACCACCATTATAGTCCGTGACTATAAATTTGTCATTTTTTTAATATACAGTTGGACGAAAATTATGACTATTTTTGCTGCGTAGAGCAAGTACTTACAATAATCACAATAATAAAAAAGTTATTGTTCACGCATTTGGCATTGTTTATAAGCCTAGAATCACTATTCATTATCCATAAACAGTGCCAGACGCGCATCTAGGAAAAAAAAGGGGCTGAAACGCAGACGCATTGCGTTTCAGCCCAATCCAAACGCTACCAGGGGTGATGCTTGGGTCTAGGGGGACACTGTCAAAGATGTTAATATTAAAAATTATTTAAGAAAAAAAAAATTAGTGTTTTCTATCTTTTTAATACATGGATAGTCATTTAAATTGTTACATATTGTCAATTTCAACATAAGATAAACTTTAAATTGCAAATAGCAACTCTCTAAACAAGGCATCGAAAGTCAAGAGCCGCATAGTTCAATGGTATTGATTGCTTTCATTTATAAGGAGAACCATGGTTTGAAACCCACCCCCCCCCCCCCCCTCCAGCCTCTTCCTCCCTCCCCATTGTTGTAACATTTAAATTATTTAAAAAGAATATAAAGGCATTAGGAAATATGATGTTACGTCTAAAGTAAGTTTCCTCATTGACTTGTAACCTTGACTTTGCATTCAATTGATAATTCATCTGTAGTGTCCCATATCTCTGGTTCAAACCTTAACTCTCCCCTCTACCACTACCTACCTATAACTAATTTTCAAGTAACTTTTCAAAATCCACCAGTTGGAAAATAGAAAATTGCTATCCATGGGAAAATAGATGGTAAAACTCTTGAAGATTAATGCAACAAAATTGTAAGGTTAAATTATTAATTTGGCTTATGATTATTGGACAAAGTTCAATTTAGTCCCTCAATTATTAGTTGTGTCAATTTGGTCCGTTAATCATTAATTGTGTTAATTTTATGCATTAACTTTTAAGATCAAGTCAATTTCATCATTGATTTCCTCTCTATTAAGAATTGAGGGATCTAAGAATAAAATTAAACTTGATTTTGAAACTTGAGAGACAAAATTAACATAATTAATAGTTGAGAGACAGGATTCAAGTGATAAGTCAATAGTAATGACATTTTTGTAGTACCTCATGCATGTGGTCGGAACTCCACCTCTCCATTACTACCTATCTCCCCAAAAAATAAGAAGATGAAAGACCAACTGAAACTTTGCCTAATAATTGAAAAACTAAGTTAGTAATTTAAGCTTCAGAGTTCAGGCCATTGCCAAATGCTCCATAATATTAATGTGATGGGAAAAATCCTTACGTACTAAAATAATTTATAAGATAATGCCTAATGTTTACTGTAATATAAAACAGATTCCAATATGAGTATTATTATATTAATAAAATTTCGAATACTTTTGTAGAAGTTAATTTTAGCTAAGAAAATCAATGTTCCTCTTCGTTTGCTAGCCCAACAGGCTACTTTTGTTAAATGGGCCAGTTTTCATCCTTGATTTGCCTGTGTGTGTTTCCCAGGCCATTACAGTGAGGAGCAGCCCCATCCCGGAATTTTTCATGAGTCCATTTAGGGAGCGTCTGTTTGGAGGTAAAACAGGATGGATGGAAAACTTTGAATAAAAAATGAGAAGAAAAACTTTTTTTGGAGTGTGTTTGGTAGAGTAAGAAGGAAGAGAAATAAATTGTGGGGCTCAAGTACTTTCGCTCTGAGTCCACCAAAAAGTTTTCTCCTCAAAATAGAGAGAAAACTGAAGAGAGAAAATTGAGCTGCTTAATGGACAAAAATGTCCATATGCACTTGCACATGACTTTGTCCTGAACATTGCTCTTATTCACCATTTATTTCTTTGCTTAGTTCTTGGACGTTTCTTTTCCTTCCTCCTGTATTGCCTGTTTTTTTTTTTTTTTTTTCCTCGACACAAGGCCTTTTTTTCCCCTCCTCCTGACGTTGCCTCTTTTCTTTTCTTTTTTCTTTTTTTTTTTTCTTTTTTTTATGTTGCTCATATTTTTTTTTTTTCTTTTGCTTTCTTTTGTGTTTTTTTTTTTTTTTTTTTTTTTTGTTGTTGTTGTTTGTCACTTTTTTGGTTTTAATTGGGCATCATTTTTAGCAAGGTTACATAAGTAAATTTATACAAACTCACTTTTTCTATCCCTCTACTTTTTCACTCCAAAACAAACAAAAATGAGGGAAATTAAAATTTTATCTACCCTCCCACTTTTTCATCTTCCTATCATTTTCTATCCTCTCAATTTTTCACCCATCCAACCAAACGGACCCTTAGGGTGGGGTGGGGGCGGGGAGAAACCTTTTAGCAAAAAATTAAGGGCAAAAATAAATACGTGCATTTTTAGACCCCTTAAACACAATCGATTAACCTAGTTAATTAGCCAAGTAATTACTTAGTCAAATTATTAAGTCTAGGTTAACACAATATATCATATCATTGCAAAGTGCAGAAAATAAAGAACGCAACAATATGATAACTCAGGAAAATCAAACTGGTAAAAAACCTAAGGAGAATTTAACCTAGCTATTCTTAAGGTAAAACGAATTCACTATGAAAGAATTGAAGTTTGCACAATAGTGATTTAGACCACTAACATCCTATTGCTAAGTGCGGGAAATAAAGAACGCAACAATATAATAACTCAGGAAAATCAAACTGGTAAAAAACCTGAGGAGAATTTAACCTAGCTATTCTTAAGGTAAAACGAATTCACTATGAAAGAATTGAAGTTTGCACAATAGTGATTTAGACCACTAACATCCTATTGTTACCTCGAGTAGGAAACTTACTACCACGACCACGTGACAGCTCCGAATCCACGGACTACTTCTTTCTTAAATTCTCAGCAAGCACAAGCACTCCTGCTTGTATATCTTTAACCTCTTGAAACAGCAACTGAATTGATCACCAAGCTCTTGACATCAATCTTGAGATTGGAAACCCTAAGTGTATGTGAAGGCAAACACCTCTAGATCTCACAAAAGATTCACACACACAGCATAAAGAGCAACATAAAAAGGTGGCTAAGGTTTTCCCTTTTATACTTAGACCAAAACATAAAACCACAAGTCAAATGGACTTAGGCTGAATTGGAAAATTCTACAGAAAAACAATCTGCACGACTTTCGATCGATCAAGTCTAATTCTCGATCGATCGAGCCAAACAGATTTACACAGTAAATCCTGTAATAACTCGATTCCAACTTTACATAAAACATATACTTTGAGCAAGTCTAAAACAAGACTAAAATTTTTTGATCGTGGTTTGCCAACATTATAAATTGAAATTCTAATACATTAGTTCCTAATTCCTTAGAACCTAACAAAATAAATAAAAATTCTTTGGTAAATATAAGATGCAGAAACTCTCGGCCACTGAAACAAATTTAACAATATTTTCACAACAAATATGTTGTGAAAATAAAATGAAAGTAATGAAACAAAATTATTTTGGTACCCACAACTCAAAATGAGGGTGTTCTGAAAATGTTGTGAGATTTTGTTGTGTTTCCAAACTTCCTGTAATAACTCGATTCCAACTTTACATAAAACATATACTTTGAGCAAGTCTAAAACAAGACTAAAATTTTTTGATCGTGGTTTGCCAACATTATAAATTGAAATTCTAATACATTAGTTCCTAATTCCTTAGAACCTAACAAAATAAATAAAAATTCTTTGGTAAATATAAGATGCAGAAACTCTCGGCCACTGAAACAAATTTAACAATATTTTCACAACAAATATGTTGTGAAAATAAAATGAAAGTAATGAAACAAAATTATTTTGGTACCCACAACTCAAAATGAGGGTGTTCTGAAAATGTTGTGAGATTTTGTTGTGTTTCCAAACTTTCTGTATCGCCTATTATCAATAATCTATGGCTCTTATATAATAATAATAATAATAATAATAATAATAACAATAACAATAATAATCTATTGCTATTCCCAGTATAGCAAAATCTTAGTACAACTCACAACGTGCATAACATATTTTGTGGCTAAGAGCTTTGTACCTTGGCAAAACTGCATGTTTTCCTTTATAAGAAGAATTAAATTTCAAATCCTCAATTCCCTATTATGGTAACTATCAAATTAATTTAAACCTCCCTTCTATTAAAAGACAAAATTTGACTACAAACTTAGTTGTAGGCTACAATTCCAAAATGTTTGCTGGTTTATCATGATTAACCAAAAATAATTAATTGAATGATCTATTTACATTCTTTCGCAGTGTTCTGTTATCCTGAATTAAACAAAGAGATTAAACCAATTGATTGGTGGTTGATGTGTCAGGACTAAGATTATAAGAAAAAGATGATTTTTTTTTTAAATTTTCAGTACTATTGGTAAGAGAAAATACATGTGAAGAAGATTGTATAGGATTTAATACTCACAATGGCAACAGGACAGCAAACACATCTACTTCGGTCAACCATAAAACTCTAATTTTTATCATAGCCACTCAAATACACAAAACCCAACTGAATTTTCATCACATAATCACTCAAAAGACACAAAATTCAACTGAATTCTAATATATTTGGTCTTAAATTTCATTTATAGTAGATAATTTACAAGCAAAGTAATCAGTCCAGCAAATGATAATATTTTCTTGTAGTCAATAAGGGATTTAATGCTCAACAGCTTCTTATGAATTATGAATGTGATGTAGACATTTTTTATTTTCTTTCTATAATTTCATTTTGCTTTTCCATTTTTGGGGGTTGTGAAGTGAATGATTATAATGGATTTAGATAGATGAATTGAGAAAGAATCTGCTATCATGGAGATGAGCAAGAATCACATATAAATGAAATTGAGCAAGAATCTGCTATCACTTATGTTACATTAAAATGGTGGGAAAAACGCTGACACACATATTCCTCCGGTGGACTCAAAGAACCCACATTGTGTCTTTCACCTTATCATGGATGGCAAAACGGCATATTGAAGTAAAAAGGCCTTGCTAAGCAATGGTCTTGACCTGGATTGATTGGAAAGCCATTGGGGTTGCAAGAGTTGGAGTGACATCTGAGACCACCATAACAGCATCTCCTTGTTCCAACATCCCTGTTCTTTTTATTAGATTAATGGTTTTTGAGATGTTAGCTTCCATGTCATCCGATAAATCAACGAGGAGGGAAGTTACTCCCCACTGCAAATTTAGAGCCTTGCGGGTATTATCATCGTTGGTGAATGCAAAAATGGGAGGGTTTGGACGGTTGCGTGATAGCAGTGATGCCATGTGTCCATGTTTTGTGTAGACAAAGATGGCGTCCACGCCAAGTTTGTTAGCTGCAGACAGAGAATACAGTTGTATTTTTGAAATGTAAGCACTAAAATACACACTTAAGCATCACATACCAAGTCATTGGTGTAACCTGTGTGCACATAAGAGAGAAATGTTATTCTCAAAATGGTATTTACTCATAGACAGCCTGAATCAACTTCAGTGAAGTAGAGATTAGCCACTGAGAGCATACATATGCATATGGATCTATATTTTCATAGGCTTATACACATAATGTGCTATGTTGTCATAGAATCATGGATACTAATTCTCCATTTGTCAAATAGATTGAGTCAGGAAAATAATTGTGTTTGAACTCATGGAATAATTTGATGAGTTGATATGACAGCTGTTATTTATAAGGTACTGGAATTCTGAATGATAGAATTTAGATGGAAAAAGTGAAATTACCCATTTCTGCAGCACAATTGCATATCTGTTCAGCAATGCGATCCGGCAATGATACTCCTAGTTGATGCTGACGGAGAAGAGTTTGTTGGCTTTCTTGACGACCCCATGTTTCAATTCGACTGCTGGTCATCCGCAAGACAGAAAGAGCCTTCTGTCCATATAAACCAATAGCTGACTCACCAGAAAGCATCAAAGCATCAGCATACTGCCGAACTGCTTCAGAAACATCTGCAACCTGATGATATCAAAGGATATAGTCAATGATGCAATGTTCAACAAGTCTGTACTCTTAGATGCATTACTCCTTTAGTTCCCCACAACCAAAATAATAGAAGTAGTAGTGGTGGTTATAGTAATGACTCTTGTGGTATAGTACCTCAGCACGTGTGGGGGTTGGATATTCAACCATGGACTCAAGAAGTTGAGATGCTACAATAACTGGTTTGTTTAGTTGCCTGCAGACATTAATTATTTCTTCTTGCACAGAAGGAATCTGTTCAAGTGGGATTTCAACTCCAAGGTCGCCCCGAGCTACCATGATTCCATCTGAAGCCTCTACAATATCTCTCAATTTCTGTAGAGACTCCAAGCTCTCGATCTTTGCCAATACTCTAATGGATCTATAAATTAGAACAATTCAGGACTTCCATAAGAACTGGAAGAAAAGAAAAAGGGAAAAAAAAAAAAAAAGAGATAGCAAGCACATTGATTCAAAGAAAAAACATGAAAACATGAATAGAATCTGCATTCTTACTTTTTGCAGAATTAAATTTTAAAAAAGAAAAAGAAAAAAAAAAAATGATCTGGTGAAGCCAAATATCCTAGTGTAAGTGCTAAATAAGACATAAAAAAATGCAACTCATGATAATCTTTTGACACATGACAAACTATCATAGACAGGGCAACTGGTACATCTACTGGGGCAGCATTAGGAATAACTTGGAAGGAAAACATGGAAAGGAGACCCAATGTGAAAGAGGTGTTGAGGTATAATATGAGCAAGTACCATAATTGGTATGGTCAAAGCTAAATCAAATAGTCTCTTTTCTAGTAGTTCTTGTTAGCAATGCATGCAATTCAATGTCTGGGCTCAGTCTTGGAAATAAGAAGAAAATCGCAAAATGTGTAGGTACGTACAGTTATGCATGCAGCATCTACTACACATGCACATTTCTATTTGTAACTGAACCAAAAGAAAAGAAGCTCAAAAGTAAGTCACAATATCTTTTCTGGTAATATTTGCTATAAAATAAAGCTCTCCAATAGACCACCAGAATGTGAACAGATTATCTGTTTGGCTAGCTTATTTTTTGCCAACTTATTTTACTATTCAGCTTATTTTTGCTACTATTTATGGGTCCCACTACACTTTTTGGCATTATTCATGGATCTCACTGTATTATTTCAAATAATATTTACCTTTATTTACAGAACTTTCAGCAAAAAGTTTTCAATTTCAGCAAAATAAAACAATCCCAAACAGACCCATATATCGCAACAAAAATATTACTTTCAGTTCAGTTTTCCACGGTCTGTCTACTTTAACTCCAAATCTACAACCTCACCCCTCATGAATTCTTATGAAAGGAGAAAATCCATTTGAGTTAGATCTCATTGGCAATTTTTTTTATTGTTAAGTAACACACATCTATTTGATATTAAATCCATGACCTTGCCCTCCATCTTGCTCTTACAAGAGGAGAATGTGCCATTTGAGTTAGAACTCATTTGCAAATGTAGATGGTGACAAAGACCTCTCATATATCCACGCATCATCTAGAAACTGAGAGGAAAGGAGACTTCCTTACTAAAGGTTCCTCTGAGGTAATCCAAATTTTTAGCTTCTATAGAGCATAGTACGAGGCCATATATGTTTTCATCAAAAACAATATACAGTTACAATCAGTTCTAAATGCAACTAAGGAATATCAACAGAAAGAGAAAGTCAGCACACCAACCACATATCATGGAGTGAGCTAATGAAGCTAACAGTTTCAATCTGCATGTGAACTGTTAATCACAGTGCCTAAATGAGGGCACTGAATGCTCTACAGAATTTGACCATTTAATTTTAGAGTATTAACAGAAATAATAATAGCTCTTTAGGTGTCAAAGATCAGTATATGTAACAGGGTAAGGTGGAACGGAACAGACTAAACAGTTACTCAATATACCGAGTATTGGAGAAAGAATAGGAGCAACATCTGAATCCTGTTACCACTGGTGATCATTACTACATTGTGGACAAGTTGCACCAAGATCAATCAATTCACATCTAGGCATGGAAGGTTACAGTCTCACATCAATTTTTTTTAAAGAAGAAGCTACCATTTATGAAATTTCAAGTTGTCAATTACATGAGAAAACAGATTGAGATGTTTCATGAGCTACTGCTCTGAAACACTATGAAGTGATCATAAGTCGTAGCATTTAACAAGGATAATCACATTGTTCAAGAAGGGAAAAAAAATCCAAGGATGTAAACCTCAGATTTAAAACCAAAAAAAAAAAGAGAGTAAAATCATGCAAGTGTTAACCATTATGACAGTGCCTTACTTGGATGATTTGGAGGAGAGGTAATTCTTAAGATGCTTGACAGAATCAGAATCATTTACAAATGACATGGCAATGAAATCGATACCTTCAGAAACTCCAAATTCAATGTCAGCCCAATCCTGTAGTTCAGACAGTATCAATAATGAACTATTAAGCATGCAAAGAATTTGCTAAAATTATGGGTTTTACAGTATCATCTGAACATTGAAGAGGCATATATTCAGCCATACTTTATTTATTTATTTTATTTGGGTGTTAGAGCACTTAACTAATCTCTTGGGTGTGTGTGATCCCCTGTCCCACAAACACTGGGGGGATCACAGGGAGTAATACACTAATACTTAAAACATTATCATTCACAATTTCTACGGACTGAAAGAATTCTCTCTCCAGACACACACTGAAACATACATAAATACCCAAATAAGAGGAAAAAAAATAAAACTTTAAGAGCAGAAATTTTGGTTATCAATGAGCAATGGTACTATGACCAAATTTCTCTCTCTCTCTCTCTCTCTCTCCCAAAGAGCAGTGCTACTGTATATTAACAAGTGAACTCTACCATCTCTGAAAACTGACCACCAAATGAAAAGCTTTTTTCAGTCAACACCCAACAATTATAGCAAGAACTCAAAATAGAGTTTGAAATTCGTTTGTCTTAGTGTCAGAACTCAGGAGATTTAATCAGTTTTAATAGAGAACATCATGTAAGATACTTACGAAACTATTAATATCACAAACACAAGTAAGGCGCAAGTATGTAAGTTTAGGAGCTTCTGAATATATAAAAAATAAAATTGGTTTTCAAGCATCTTTCATGCTCGAACAGTTTATGTAATTTTCTGAACAATTTCGATAAACAAGTTTGCAAGAGGAAAAGAAAATTAGTACAGCAACGATGTTCTTTCAATCAGGTAGCTGTTGTAGAGTCAATGTTGCTGAAATGAAAATAAAGTTCACATTCACTAACTCCAGGAAATCAATGGGTGCTATTTTGTTTTAAAAAAAGGGTGATGTCAAACTAAGGTTGATAAGCAAAAAATAGAGAATGTAAAAGCCAGAGAGCCTGGGGGAAAAAATCATGAACAAAAGCGTATGAAATCAACCTTTGCTGATAGAGTAGGAAGCTCAAAATTTCTCCCCACCAGCTTCCCATCTCTCCAAAAGCTCAATTTGGCTCGAGGTAGGAATAAACCAGGGTCTGTGCACTTACAACGCAAATCACTGCCAATCTTTTCTATGACTTCAAACCCTGCCATTCCACCATCAATCACAAGTTCATCTCCCACCTCAATACCTGCCAAGTAGTGAACATCACAAGCAAATTCAGATCACTAAAGTGAATTGAAAGAAAAAAAAAAAAAAAAAGCGGGTGGCCAGGTGAGGCTGATATTTGACACAATTAGCTGTTATCTCACTACCTTCAGAAAAACCCCCATAGTTAGCTTGAACTGTGAATGGACGAGAGCCTGCAAACTTTTCTGCAGTAAACAACCAGATTGAACCATCCTGATGATCCAAGTAGAAGAAAAATCCATCAAAATTGCATCTTTCTCACATCATATTATCATCATGAGGTGTGAACAAAACATAAAAAGACTGCTCACGGCTCACCCATCTAACATCCATTTCCCTAATTATTACCCACATCTAATTTAGCTGGACATAAAGCCAGAAACCAATTAGTTCTAATGATCCAAGTTTTTTAAGTACTAATGATACAAGTAGAAGACAAATCCATCAAAATTGCATCTTGCTCATAACAGATTATCATTGTGAACTGCGAACAAAGAATAAAAGGGGTGCTCGCCCATCTAACACATTTTTTCCTAATTGACACCTACATCTAATTTAGTTAGACATAAAGCCAGACACCAATTAGTGAGTTCCACACATACTTACCTCTACTTTGACAGAAGAAGGAGCCCCATGATCCACCACCTGAATCTGACTACCTTCAGTATCAATCATGACTGAAATACAAAACCCCTTTTCCTCATTCAATCTCTTAATCTTCCGAATCACATCCCGGTGCCACTCCCTCCCATTATGGCACATATTAAGCCTAGCCACATTCATTCCTCCCAATGCCAACTTCTCCAAATCCTCCAACGAGCAACACGCCGGCCCAATTGTGCACACGAGCTTCGTCTTCCTCATCCCCAAAAACCCCTTCTTCCTCAACTCCCCCTCCGAAACCACATCAAACCCCAAAACCCCCCTTAAACCCTTCAACTCACGCCGCAAACCCTCTGATTCCTCCACATTCACTTGCACTGCAGCTCTTACTCCAACCCGAATCTTTCCCTTCATCTTCCCTCCATTAAAACAGATCCCGCGACCAAAAACCGGCCTGCCTAAAACCCGATTCTTCAAATCTAAACACGGGGTTTTTCCAATAATTCCACCACTAATAAGACTTGAATCCCTCACAACCGCCATGAACTCAAAAAACCAATCTTGCTCTCAATATGACCCTCTTGGCGACAATTTGGATTTGTTGGCGAAAAGATCAAGGTCAAAGACTATAACTTATTGAACAAAGCTTAGACAAACAAACAAAAACAGAGTTATTGATAAGTTTTAAGCATTTTTTGGATCGAAAACTCAGAAGGGTTTCGGATGGCGGAGTTTACAAAGTGAAGTAAAAGGTCGTTGGGTTTTAGTGAGAAAATTATTCAATGAAGAAACAGAAGCGAAAAAAAGAAAAAAAAGAGAGAAAGCCTAGTAAGTTTGGTGGGTTTTGTTACAACTAGCGCCGTATGTTTAAGTCTGGTGCATTTAAATTAATTTGAAAAATGGTGGGCAAGTGAAAAGGGCGGTAATTGTATATAATAAAAGTACTTGTAGTAGCAGCTTCCCTAATTTAACGGTCAACTACCGTTCCCGGGTTGTTGGCTTTTATTTGTGTCCGGTTCTCGGTGTTTGTTTGTGTCATAAATTTATAATAGTGTCGTGCTGTCACTTTCCTACAGTTTTTTGACTTTTTCAAGCACAGTTTATGTGAGTGTTAAAACAACTTAGTTTTTAGCTAAAAATTTTTTGCTTTGAGAAATTACGAGAAAAAGTAAAGTTTAAAAAAGCTAAATGTAAAAGTTAAAAATTAAAAATTAAGCTTATAATTTGATGTCAAACAAATACTCAGAATTAGTAGTTTTTGAAAAAGAATAATAGTTTGTGAATTTGGGGTGTAAAAACTAACAACACAACAAAATACACAATTTTTGCTGCAAATTTGTATAACAAAAGTGCTAGTGACACAATAAAATACACAATTATGTTCGCAACTTGTTAATTGATATTAAACTTTTATTATAACAATGAGTTTTGTGGTAAAAGTCATATATTTTGTTGACAAGATTTGCATAGAGCAGAGGAAAGGAATTTTGGGTATAATCGATATGTGAAACTTGAGATGTACGAAAAAGAGAATCAGATTTCATCGTCTCAAATCTCAATGTGGTCCCAAATGGGCAGGCAATCGTGCTTAAACATTATTAGGTTTGGGTTATGTTGTAAGGACAATGTTGTATGCATGTGCAAACACACATGCCTTAAAATAATTGAAAATGTGACTTTATTTATTTAAGAGAAATGTTAACAAATGCCTCAAGGTAATTGTTAACAAATCACTTTAAGAAATTTTTCATGGAAAAAGAAAAAAAAAAGTAATTAATATTTTAATGGCTTTTTTCATTTGCCATAAAAGTGATGTCAAAATTTTCTTAAAATAGATTATTAACTATTACCCTAAGGTGTAATTATTGGGTACTCCCGGAGTACCATAAATGTGTACTCTCCCCTCTCATATTATTGTGGAACCCACCAATGGAAAATTATTGAATATTCCGAAAGTACCATAATTGCGTACTCTCTCCTTTCACATAAATTGTGGATCCCACTATAAATTTAATTAGTGAAACTTATAGTTATATGAAAAGGAAGAGTACGCATTTGTGATATTCCGGGAGTATTCAATAATTAACCCCACTAATTAAATTTATGGTGGGACTCACAATTCATGCGAGAGGGGGGAGTACACATTTATAGTACTCTTGGAGTATTCAATAATTTTCCTATCCTATGGGCACTCGTTAACATGACCATTTATTTAATTAAACACATTTGTGAAATTGTTTTGGGTAGTTGTATTTGCATGTACACATTGTGTGTAACATTTTTTTTTATTTTTTATTTAGAATTTCAACCTATGACGTCCGTTCCTGATGATAGCTCTTTATCATTAAACTAAGATACCAATCAGTTTTTGGTGTTGGCAAGGATTAAACCCTATATCTCATATTCAATCATCAGAAACTTTACTAGTTGAGCTAACTAGAACCCACATGTAACATATTTTTCTCATGTATGACAAAGTATCTATTATTTATTCTCATGATTTATTGGCGTGATGACCGATGGTCACTCCACAAATATAAGTGTTTGTGGGGGTAATGGGGGGAGCAAGGGTTGGGGTAAAAGTCTCTAGGAGAGAACTTCATATATATATATATATATATATATATATATATACACACACACACACACACACACACTTAGATTAGACTAGAGTAAAATTTATATCTTATATTAAAATTTTTTTTAAACACATGACAATTTCCTCTAAAATGTCCATGCCTGTCTCAATTGAAAAAAAAAAAAAAAAAAAAAAAACTCACGTGACATAGTGCAGTGCAGGGATTAATTAAAAATATGAACAAATGATAAAAATGAACTATATAGGGCCCGTTTGGTACATGTGTTTAAACAACAATTTTCAGTTTTTTTGAAAATACATGTGGGTAAAAAGTGTGTGGTACGTAGAATGTTGTTTAAAAACTGAAAACATGTTTGAATTCATGTATCAAACGGGGCCATATTCTTCCCATATGAGGCCGAAACATTACAGAGTGCCATGCTCCAAGGTATGTGCCTTAACTGAGGAAGAAAATATGGCATTTGAACTTGCCAAACAAAATCAAGGTATTTGTCTGGTGAACCTGTAATGGGATTCTTCCCACCCACTTGTTACAACGTAGAGGAATTGTGATAAACTCATTGTGCAAGCTAGGTTGTTCACAGAATTGGTTTTTAACCATGTATGTTGAAAGGCCAATCAGGTTGCTTGTTTGTTGGCCAAACATACAAAGAAACTTTGAAGACTTGGATCAAAGAAGAACCTAAGGTGCTTAAGAGACTACTCCAACATGGCGAAACCTACTCTTTATTTTAATTTCTATTGATATCCATTTTTGCGACACATTTTTTTACAAGCCCAATTCATGTATTATGTTTTATTTTATTCTTTTAAGCACGGTCTAAGCCCCTGCGTCTTATTGGGGAATTTGAGGAAGAATGGTTTGGAGGGTATGGATCGGTTTCTTTTGGACCTTTTGCATGAGCCTAGCCTATGCGTGATACTAAGTGGACAAGGGATACTGATAGCACCTCAGGCTCATGGAGGAGGTCTTGTACCTAAAATTTCTACTCCAAAATAGCTTTCATGCTCTAACTGACTGTGGCCTAAAGTTTTTGCTCGAACCCATTTTCCTTTAAATATAGTTGGCTCCCATTGGACAACCCCATCTGCTAGCCCTCACTTAGGTGAGCCTTCCAATAGTCTTAAATGTCTGACCAATGGCAACCAATTAGAGCAAACCCCATTTATTTCCAAAATTATGTAAAAAGCAACCAACTCATTTCCTAAGCAAAAGGCAAACTACACCAAATCATGAAAATAGCACTCAGGAGGTCAAAAGCCTCTCTCTCTCTTTGCCCAAAAATCAATCATTAGCAACATCTCAAACTCAATATAAAACTCTCCCTTCATCTAAAAGATAAGGGGGATCAAGTTTTCTTCTGAGAGCAACTACCAAAGCTCAATACAAGAGTCTCTCTTCAGCTAAAAAACCAAAATCCACGTTTTACCCTTAGAGCTGAAACTTTAGAGCAAAAACTCATTCAACCAGCTAACATTTTCACAATTCTGAACCTTAGGGGTGGAAATATGGGTACAAGGGAACCTTCCCTCTCTTGCTCACAACCTCTCTCAATTTCCTCTTCTCGCTAACTGTTGGTCGAAGTTTCGAACCTGTGTACTTTTTCTACATTTTGTTGTATTTCAGTTATGGCATTTTGATTTCTCTTTTGGTAAAGCACCATTAGCCTTTTGTTCATTATACATTTAGAATTTTGGGCTTGATTCTCCATAAATAAACATTTCTAAAGAACCCAAGGGGAGACTTGGGTCATTCTTGCATTTTTGGCTCTTGTCGCAAAAACGTCCTCGACAACTTCTAATGTTGTTTATTGTTTTTTTTTTTTTTTTTATCTTTTAGTGAAAGTTATGTTGGAGTTCCATTAAAAATAATGTTAAGTCTCTTATTATTGAATTGAGGACGTGGATTCAAATCTTGTTTATACAAAAAATTAATTGATATCTTAATTTGATTACAGAGGGTAATTATCATGAAATTGATGCTATTAGTCCAAGAATAATGCTAGAGATACAGACTCTTTTACAAAAAATTTTACAAACTACTAATGTGGTAAGTGATTATTGGCAAATGAAAAAGTGATGTTAATGGTGGGTCTTAATGAAAAGCAATAAGAAGTTAGCCACATTAATAGTTTGTAAAATAATTTGTATCTATAATGTTACTCTTAGTCCAAATTCTAGAGTATCTATTGTCAATGTATATTAATTATACACACATGCGTAGCCCATTGGGCTCAGGCCTAGTTTACTTTACTGATTGTGTGCTCTTATTACTTTCACAATACTAGCTCTCCCATGTCTATATATAAAGACCATTTATTGTACAATTACAAACATGCATACACAAATACGCATATTATTCCTTTATTCTTTGTCTTTATTTTTTCAATATCTATCAAAATGGACATTTCATTTGGATTTTGGATAATGGGAGTAGACCTCTTTCATACTCATCTTACTCGCAAAGCATGTTGACCATGGAAGTTGGTCCAAAGCTTAAAAAAATAAAAAATAAAAAAATAAAAAAAAAAACTTATTTTGCATCCTCAAATACCATTTTATTTATTTTATCAATCTATTTTACAACTCACTCAACATCTCAATTTTTATTTTTACATATAATCCAATAAAATAATATAAACTACCTAATAAAATAATAAAAATATTCTTCTCTCTCTCTTTCCTACCACTCTCTTTTTCTCTTCACACACAACCACAAGATTAAAATATTATTATTTTTCTTTACAATCTATGAGCAGCAAGGTTGCATATGCAACCTTACTGTAGCAAGGTTGCAAATTTTTTTAAGTATACAAACCCGAATGAAGTGGGTTTTAGGTATCTTGGGTTGTAAAATAACAAATGGGGGGTGTTTACACCCCAATACTAGTGCTCTTAAGCAAAGTGAGCGATAACCTAAACGTCAACTCACTTGCCGAGTTTGGGCTGAGATAATAAGACTTGCATAATTGCATTGGATGGATCGAATATACAGTCTGCTGATGGATGTATAACTTCAAATTTTTTTTTTTTAAAGTTGGAGTGAAAATAAAGATACTTAATGGTGTGTTTGTTTGGGTGGACTTTAGGAAGGATGAAAAGAGAGAGAGAGAGAAAATGGGGAGGGAAAGAAAATTTTGGAGTGTTTGGTTAGGTGTATTTGTGGTTGGAAAATTGATGGGATCTGAGTGTTTTCTCTTTGGGTTTAGCAAAATGTTTTCTCCCTAAATTAAGGAGAAAATTGAGAAGAAAAACGGATTAAAAACTAAGGACCAAAAAGTCCTTGTGAGCACCTGTATCGCTGTACGCATAAAAGCCTATGATTTCTTCTTTTGATTTTCTTTTTCCTTCTTTTTTTCCTTTGATTTTTCACTTTTTTGCCTTTTTCCTGGTCATCTGTTTCAAGACTTGTTTAGTACGAGGTTTTTAGTAATGTTGTGTAAGTATTGTGAAAATACAAGTGAGTTAAAAGTATTGTGAAAATACGTATTGTGGTATTTAAATACTGAAAACTGTTATTTGAGTTACATTACCAAATCAAGCCCTCAATTTGTCTGTTTTTGCTACTATTGTGTTTTTCTTTTGATTGTTTGTTGAAAGTTGAATCAATCAGAAACTTTTTTTTTTATTTGCTTCTGTCAACGTGTTGTTCAAGTAAAACAGTGGGATTTTTATTTATTTATTATTATTTTGAATTAACTAGTGGCTTTCATCTATAATATAATATAATGAAAAAAAATTTATTTAATGATTAAAAAAATTATTTATAATATTATGTAGTAGGAACATATGAGTAAATTTATACTAACTTTGTAAGGGTATTGGGCTCAGCAGCTCAGTATCTATGTGTATGTTGGGCCTAGGGCCCAATCCGAGGACGTAAAGTCGTCCGAGGAGAAGTAAACATTGTTAGGGGAGTCCATTTTAGTAAGTGAAGAATTTAATTGTGGTCATAAGGGCGCAGGAAGGAGAGCCGTGGATGAGTGGGTCCTCGGCCAACCAAAGTCGAGGTTCGATAAGATGATCTGCTGTTTAGAGAATTGCTCCAGGAAATTCTGTTAATATGGATAAGCATTACAAAAACATAGGGCAAGGAGGAATCCTAAAAGATCTGAGGAGAAAGTTGTTACTACCGCATTAAATGCTCTGCAGCTAACCCTCTTACTGCATTAATGTGGAGGTGATATCTGAACAGTGGTTTTCAGCCTTACAGCTATTACACAAAGACTTCTGGAAGTTGCTGATGGGACAAGTATTAGCACCAACCATCTAGCCTGCACGTGGAAGGTAAAGACGAGAGGTGAAGAGAGTATAAAATGGAGGAGACACCCAGAGAAAAGGGAACAGAAATTAAGAAGAAAACACTGTAGTTATCAAGAACGGACTTTGTAACCAAACATGAAAGAAATATATAAGAGCTGATCTCCATAAACTGAGCCAAGGACGATTTTATTTAGCCTAAATCAGTTTACTTTCCTTTTCTTGTCACCTGAATCTATTAATTTAGTTGTTCAACTCGTTAAAGCTCAGTTTTCCAACCCACTCTCTAAAAATTTATTGTATTGGGCTTTTTAGGCCTAAGTTCATTCATCACTTGGGCTAGGGATCCAAATTGTGACCTGACAATTGGCGCCGTCTGTGGGAATTACTGGTGTTATAGTGAGTCTGACGTTCAACGATGGTAGGTTTGGGTCCAAACCAGACATAATCTATAGGGTCTCAGCGTCAAGATCACTTCCGTGATCTTGAACGAAGAAGGGCCCGGGAGGGGAGTGTGCACACATCCATACTGGTAAGAGCCGTTCTCGGGGTGGTAGCCACCTCTCTTATGAGAAAAATGCCAAAGCCATGCAGTTAAAGATTGATCACTTGAAGAGAAGCTTACGCCACGAGCAGTGAAAGCGAGTTCCTTCCAGTTCTGACTTTTCTTTCGACAATGAAAAGGATGGTAGCTATAGGCACAGGTCAAGGACCCTTCCTAACGAGTCTTTCTCGTATGATGAGGATTACCATCATGAGATAAATGGTGACTTTGACGACGTAGCCATCAGGACTTTCAAGGGCGGCCTACCTGCCGAACATGACTTAAAGAAGTCTTTGACTGGGAAACCTAGTACTGGTGTATGCCAGCTCATGGATCAGATTGATAAGTATAAGAGGGTTGAGAAGAACCAACAGCAAGGTAAGGGAAAAGGTAAGGTTATCCCTCAAGAGAGGAGGGATTTCAAGTCGAACCGCTATAACAATAATAGACCACGAAAGGATTTTAACGGACAATCTAGTTCTGCAGCTCCTCAAGTGGTTAATACTGTGTTCCGAGAACTAGTGCATCAAGTCTTTGAGAAGATCAAGAATGAGCCATACTTCAAATGGCCAAACAAAATGAGTAGGACCCTTTAAGGCGCAATTAAAGCCTTCATTGTCAATACCACCAGGAGCGAAGGCATACCACTAAGGAATGCAAAACTCTGTGGAACCATCTGGAGTAACTGGTCAGAGAGGGAAGGTTACAAGAGTTTTTGCATTGTCCCAACGA
>CM066172.1:33736235-33778735 GCA_033629205.1 Lithocarpus polystachyus | reverse complement strand
TTCACTCCAAGCAACAATGATAGGTTATTGGAAAAGATCTTAGACTTAATTGAAGAACGAAGAGAAAATGCTATGGCCCAATTGGCCTATTATCAACACAAGCTTAAGCAAAGATATAATGCCAATGTAAAGCTAAGGCCACTGGCACCTGGAGACTTGGTCTTAAGAAAGGTTTTAGGAGCTGCAAAGAACCTAGCATGAGGAAAATTGGGACCCAACTAGGAAGGATCATATCGTATCATGTCAGTAGCCGGAATAGGTGCATATTGTCTTGAAGATCTAGAGGAAAGGACTGTACCACGCCCCTGGAATGTAAATAACTTGAGAAGATATTATTATTAACGGATGCTTTCTTTATCATACATGGGTTTATTATATTGTGCATCATCCTTTCTACCGTTTGTTAGGGTATCAAACAGAACCTTGGTCATGCCTGGCTCTTTGAACCATATACTTTGGGTAAATTAATACTTCCTGACATCTATCTAAGTATTAAACAGAACCTTAGCTATGCCTGGCTCCTTGGGCCACATACTTTGGGTAAATTAATACTTCCTGACATCTATCTAAGTATTAAACAAAATCTTAGCTATGTCTGGCTCCTCGGACCACATGCTTTGGGTAAATTAATACTTCTTATTATTTTCCTAAATATCAAACAAAATCCTGGTCATGTCTGGATCCTCGGACCACATACATAGGGTAAATTGATATTTCAAATTATTCACAGAAGTGTCAAACAGAACCTATATTATAACTGGATCCTCTTGAGTAAGTTAACACTTCCTGTTGGTTATTTAAGTATCTGATGGGATTAGCCTTGCTAAATGGTATGAACTTTCATTGAAGTGATGTGATCAATTGCATACTTGTAAGCATCACTTAAAGCATTTGAAAGTATATCCATGATTTGTTTTAGGTTTGATTATTGTATCCATATCTTTTAACTTAGTAATGGGAAGAAGTTTAGATGAAGTCTGACATGAATTGGTGTCATACCACTTATATATACATGAATGGGGTTGTATCTAATTTTCATATTAGTTAAGTGTTAAATGAGATAGAAACTATATCAACACTTGTGTAAAAATCATAGAAATAAGTGAAATTTTCATAATTTTCATTAATTAAAGCCTCGAAAAGAGGCTGATTGGATACAAGTAGATAACATTAATTACAAACTTTGAAAATAACAACGGTATCTAAAAAAAAAAAAAAAGAAGAGAAAACTACATTAGAAATTATTTCTTTTTTATTACAATCTTGTCTTTTAGAAGGCCTTTGATAGGCTAAGTGGGCGCGGCTTCTGAGGCCTCGGGGCCCTTGCTTGTATGGTCAGCCTTGGCAGGCAGGGGAAGAGTAGCCAAGACAATCTCCATTTTCTTAGGAACGTTTTTCTAGGCAAGAAGGTCTTGGGTGACAGTTGGAGGCTTCACGGCATTAGGGGCCATTCCATGGTTAGCGTTCTTTTCTTTTTCTGTGACCTTGGGCTACTCGGCCTCCTCGGAGGGTATGTCAAAAGAGGTTGGAACATTATCTATACTATCCTTGCCTACTTCTACCACCTCAGGTGTGGTATCAATCCTCGAGTCAGAGGGAACGAACTTTCAGATGGCAGGGGGGTAGTGTACATTCTCTGCCTTCCTAAGTACAGATGAAGCCTCAACCCCAGCTTAGTTGAGAGCTTCACTCCATACTCGGGAGAGGTAATTCATGCATACCCCCGAGACCTCAGCCCTGAGGGCTTCCTTAGTCTCTGCCATTCCTAAGTCGTATCCATCTTGCTCGGCCTGATCCCAGGCCTTCTCCGCTCTTTCCCTTGCCTTCTCGGCCTCTTTTAGTTTCTTCTTGAGGGCAACGATTTGAGCATTGGAGGCAGTTAATTGATCCTCGGCGTTGCGCAGGAGCACCCTTTGGCCCTCAGCTTGCCTCTCAGCATTATCAAGGGCAACTATAGCACTTTTTCTTTCCCTCTCCTCTTTAAGCAGCTTACCTTTGAGCTCCTGAATACTCTTTTTGGCCATCTTAAAGGCCTCCACAGTGGCGTTACGCCTTCCTTCCTTCTCCTTCATCTGCTGGTGGCAGTAATTGGTTATCTCCTTCACCCGAAAGGAGGCTTGAACAGCCTGTCAAGGAAAGGAATATGGATTATAAAAAGGAAGAGGGGAAGCAATTAAAAAAAAAAAAAAAAAAAGAGCAAGGGGCCAAGTAGAGAACATACCATGGCAAGGTACCTCTTCAAGCTGAGGAAGACCTCATGCCTCCTCATGGACCGGAGCTTGACCATGTCCTCAGGGAGCAATAGAGCCTGCTCCATAACGTCGGCCACGTAGCCGGCCTTCCCCCCTTGGAAGTCCCTGATGGAGGCACTGGCTAGCAGAGGATCACCATCCAGCATTGGGGCGAGGAGCCAAGCTAGAGGTGTGACCTAAGGATCAATCCTCCTCTTGGTGCCCTTTTGCCCCACCTTGGCTTGCTTGGCAGCTCTTTGGGCCTCATCCTCTTGAGAGGGGTGGGTTTTTTCTAACTTCCACCACTTCATTGCCCTTTAGCTCCCTTTTCCTTTTAAATTGGTCGATTCATTTTGGAGGGCCAGGGCAAGCGGGGGGTTGGGAGGCTTTGTTTGGGTTGTTTTCCCAGGCGCTTCCCTCCTTGGCTGGGACTCCAACAATTCCTATAGGGTGGACCTTGGCTTTCGTTGGATCCTCATATCGTCTGGTATAAGGGTAGATCCTCGGTAGTGACTAGACTGAGATGGGGAAGATTGCCCGAGGTCACCAAGTGTAGCATCTGAGGACAAAAGTTGATTGAATACCTCGAAGTCGTCCTTGGAGTCGGACACTTCAACTATTTCTTCTTTTTCTTCTTCTACTTTTTCTTCTTCCTTTTCTTCGATGGTGGGACAAGAAAAGGAAGCTTCTACCTTGGGTACACCTTCAGGTATGGGGTTGGTGGAGAGAACGCCTTTTGGGATTGGACCAGTGATCAGAAAGCCGGAAGCAGATACGTTGATTCTGTGTAGGCGTGGATCCCTAGCCTTGATGACACACTTTGTTGCCTGGAAAGCCTTGGAGATGGGGATGTAGTCCAAAATTATATGAGCCGCCCTCAATTGGTCGTCTGTATGAACAAACACCTCAGCCTTCAAAATCTTGTCCAAGCTCTCTTGGTTCACAAGACTGAAGTTGGGAATGACTGCGTTCTTATCTGAAAACCATTTAAAAAAAATCATTAGCAAAGAATAACGCAAATCAAAGGGAATTTCATGTATGAACACAACCAAAAGAAAAAGAAATGGAAGTAACTGTGAAATTATAAATCTAGACCTAGAACCCCACCTGGTTTCCCCTCTCTCGTCGAACAAGGTAGGCCATCGTGCCACTCTCTTGATACGATCAAGAAATCTTTTTCAGGCCCTTATTGGAATCGAGGAGGCATTGGATGAGCCTGACCTCAGGGTACCTAGATTTTAGGTAATACCCCTGCCCCATTAGGTGGTGGAGATTGTAAACCCAGTTAACATCGTGGTGGGTTAGCCTTAATCCCATTCTCTCATTAAGGGCATCTACACTCCCCAGGATCCTAAACATGTTTGGAGCGCACTGGGTGGGAGCTAGCCTATAGGCCCCAAGGTAATCCTTAGTGACCATGCCCATGGGGATTCTCATCCCTTCCTCTATGAAGGCAATCATTAGGATTACTACTTCTCTCTCTTGCCTTTTCTCATGCCACTCACCCTCCTTACAGTACCTAATGGACACGTTTGGTGGAATCCTATACATAGCTTTGAAATTCTCTATTCCCTCCTCAAAATCTATCAAACTTTTGAATCTATCTATTCCTAGAAAGGTTTGGAGGAACTAAGATGATTGGAAGAAGAAAAGGGAGTCGAGGAGAAGAAAAGTACAAAGAAAAGAAAAATATACGGAAAAACAAAGTATAAAGGTTTATGAAGACTTATAGAAAGAAGAAAAATGTCCTCGGACAGGCTTATAGTATTTGTAAGGGCACAAGTAAGATGGGGAGTAGGCAAGTTCAGTGTATGTGCGCTAGAATGAAATGAGTGCTAAAGTGAGATGAGTGATTGATTTGAGTGGTATTTATATCAAAGAGAAAGTTACAAGCGAGAAAATTCTCGCCTAAGTTCCAACAGAATCCTCAACCGTTGGATCAGCATCGCACCATAGAACGTGGGGAACATGGAGTCGTAAAAATTTAATAAGGGAGAGTCTTGAATGCCGGAGCATCAAGATCGGGCCTTAGGTAGTTAAAAAGAGAATTTATGCCATCAGAGGTGATATAAAATAGACGCAGAGGAACCATCATTACTTTGAGATCCTACTTTCTTCCCGAGGAGCTAGAAAGAAGAATCTCAAAGGGCTATTGTAGGGGTATTGGGCTCAACAGCTCAATATCTATGTGAATGTTGGGCCTAGGGCCCAATCCGAGGACGTAATGTTGTCGAGGAGAAGTAAACATTGTCAGGGGAGTCCATGTTAGTACATGAAAAATATAATTGTGGTCATAAGGGTGCAGGAGGGAGAGCCAAGGATGAGTGGGTCCTCAGCCAACCAAAGTCGAGATCCAATGAGATGATCTGCCGTCCAGTGGAATGCTTCAGGACATTCTGTTAATATGAATAAGCATTACAGAAATGTAGGGCAAGGAGGAATCCTAAAAGATCTGAGGAGAAAGTTGTTACTATCGCATTGAATGCTCTGCAGCTAATCCTCTGGCCGCATTAATGTGAAGGTTATATCTGAACAGTTGTTTTCAGACTTACAGCTACTACACAAAGACTTCTGGAAGTTGCTAATGGGACAAGTATCAGCACCAACCATCTAGTCTGCATGTGGAGGGTAAAGATGAAAGGGGAAGAGAGTATAAAATAGAGGAGATACCCAGAGAGAAGGGGGCGAAAATTAAGAGAAAAACATTGTAGCCATCAAGAATGGACTTTGTAACCAAACTTGAAAGAAATATATAAGAAATGATCTCTTCGGACTAAGCCGAAGATGATTTTATTTAGCCTAAATTAGTTTACTTTCCTTTTCTTGTCACCTGAATCTATTAATCTAGTTGTTCAACTCTTTAAAGCCCAGTTTTCCAACCCACTCTCTACAAATTTATTGTATTGGGCTTTTTGGGCCTAAGTTCATTCATCACTTGGGCTAGGGACCCAAATTGTGACCTTACAAACTTTATTAGTTTATTTTCCATTTTCTCATTTTTCTTTACAACCAAACATATGAGTTTTCTATCTCTTCACTATTTCATCCTTCCAACCAAAAACATATGAGAGAAAACTAAATATATTTTGTCTTTCCGCCTTTCTATCCCTTCTTAATTTTTTATCATCCCACTTTTCCACTCTTCCTACCAAACGGACCCTTAAGCCTAACTATCCATAATTTAGATGATACAAGAACTTATCTTATTTCTCTACTAAAATTTATATCCTTTTTTAAAGTTTCGCCACCATACTCCTATCATGAATCTTTACCATTGACCCATTTTCTTTTACTTACAACAAGTCTGCTATTCGAACTTAGATTCTTTCTAAGAGACAAAACAATACTATTAAACTACAAGTCTCAACTTGATGATGTGCCTTAAAAAAATCATTTTGCTGGAGTTTTAAGTTGTTACACAATGTCCATGGTGCTAGTTTTTGGGAGCAAAAGGCCGCAGGTGTGGGAGTGGTGAATGGTGATCATAAATGAGGACAAGTAAATGATGCAATGTAGGTAGAACCAACAGTAGCATGTCAATTGGCCTGTGTCTTACGCAAAGAGTATTGATTTAGAGGACTGGCTCTTGAGAGAGATTCTATCCAAACCACGCAAACCTTACGACAGTGACCAGATTTTTCAAAGTGGGGCACATTATTAATGAAGAAAGGAAAATGATCAAAGAGTTTGGAGTTAGGAGCATAACTGTTGCTAGGAATGAAATGAACATAAGTAGGGTGTGGGTGCACATATATCTGAGGATCAGATTAAAATCGATCGGGTCGGGTCAGTCATGTTATTGGGATCATTTTTGTAAGCCTAATAGAAAAATTATGGATTTGTATTCAGCTATTTTAGTGCATTATATTATTTAATTCATGATATAAATTTACACAATTGGATACAATATTCAAATTTCATTAAACTGAGTTTTAGAATACCAAAATAAATTCTAAAATAAATCATAATTCATAATAATCATACTTAATTCCAAATTAAAAAAAAGTTTCATATTCAAATTAATCAAACTAACAATTTAAAATACATATTTTTTTTAACAAAATTATTAATATTGTGAGTTGGGTTGGATTAGTCATGTATAAAATTTAGTCAATTAAAACTCAATCCAATCTAACCCATGTTTTAAAAAACAAACGAGGACTAAACTCAACCCTTCATCCCACAAAAAACCAACATGAAGGGTCATATTTGGGTTGGATACTAGGATTACATAGAATTCTTAGATTGGGCGATTGAATGTACAAACCTACACATAAACATGCCTAATATGCCTAGTTCATTGACGAAAGTTGTGTGTGGATAGACGAAGCTCCCATGTTCTTGGAGAGATGCATTAAATCAATTTTCATTCCCTAGGCTATAGGAAAAATCTCAAAAATTCATATATTTGTCTAGCTAAATTATGTGTATCTCTTTATCTCATTCAGTAATTCACAAGCAAGGTTGAGTCAATATATTTTGGGCCTAAAGCTTTAAATTTAAGTGGAGTTTTCTTTAATGTTTAAATACTTTTTGTTTAACTTTATTTACTTTGTTTTTTTTTAATATATGTTTCTCTTTTTTCAAATGAAATATTATTAATTAAGTTTTTGTATTTAGGTTTTATTTATATCTCTTTTACAATTGATATATAATAGCTAATTCACTTAAAATTATAATATAACAAGAATAAAATTAGAACAATAGAATCCCATTTGTTAAAGACATTATTGCAACTTCACTTAATAATATAATCTATCATGTGGGAGATTGATTCACAAAAATTAAAACATCAAGTTATTAGGAAAATTGATTCTCAATGATAAGATACACTCATAAAAATTCTTTCAGCAAAACAGGTTAAGGGTTTAATTGAATTGAATTTCTATTGACTTAATTTTTTTTTTTTTTTGAACATTATTGACTTAATATTTTGAGTCTTCTTGGAGGAGAGGAAAAAATATTACAAAATCTACCTATAGTTAAAGTCATTGGGCCTTAACACTCCCTTAAAATTTTTTGAAGCAGAGGGGCTTAAGGCCCGTCCCTGTTCACAGTTCACACGTAAATAAAGAGCATTAGTTGTAGTCCTAAAAGAGTTTGGTTTTGACCGAAAAGCTCGAAAGGAATTTGTTTTTAACTTTGAGCGAGCCCATCATAGAGTCATTCTCAAGCAATGGAATAGAAGTTGTTTCACGTATGCATCACTATTTTCGTGATGTTAACAATTTAAATACCAATATGGCAATATACAACCATTTTTTTTTAGTAAGTTCAGTATCACAAATTTTTTTCATAATTTTGCTAAAATTTTACTACGTGGCAATTCGTGAATGATAAAATCATGGACCCACATGGATCTACTATTTTATTTCTACCACTTACAAGTCATCATATAACAAAATTATAATAAAATTGTGAAAAAGTTTGTAGTACTAAACTTATTCTTTTTTTCTCTGGCTTTAACCCTGCGATAACAGTAGCCTGTCAGGTACTCAGGTCTCCTAAAAGTTCAGGTAATCAGACAAAAGTTATATAATTGAATCTTTTACACGCTTCACATGCATTCTAATTGTCGTTATTATATATTGGCATTGTATTTGGGTAGATAATTGTCGTTATAGATCGTTGTTATCTTTATTACTGGCCTGCTTGATTCACTTCAATTATATATTCTACACGTAATCTATCATTTCTATAAAGAATTTTCAAAAGTTATGGTGCTTTGTTTTATTCGAATAAGAAAAGATAAAAACATCTACTTAATTACATATATAGATTTTGCCTATTCTTAATTCTCTCTTTTTCTTGGCTGGTACTTCTCCATTTAGTAAATGTCATTTTTAAAAAGCAGTATATCCATTATTCAACAACATATCCACACTAAAAGCACCTTCATCATACAATGTGAAAGCATCAGTACTTCCCTGTCAATTTGCTTAAAGGTTATATATAATGAGATGCCAATGGAATCAGGGCATGTTAAAAACAATGGCTTATCTTGCTTAAGTTGATACCTCCTTTTCTCCACCATTTGTTTGGTGGGTTAGGCCGCCGATACTTAATCTGTCATTTCATCCTTGTGCATCCAAGGAAAAACTCATCTTAACTTTAGATCATGTTGACAGGTATTCATATAATCCACACAACTAATTAAGTCCAGATGGGTTTTTCTCAACGTGCGCATGCATACTTTAATATGGGTGCTCACATGAGCTCAAAAATCATTACATATATCATAGAATAAAGTAAGACATATCCAAAACCTATATGCATGCTTTGTTGTTTGAACATAAGAAAAACGTGTCAGCATTCAGCCAAAAAAAAAAAAAAAACGTGTTAGCCAACAATAAAAAAATAAGAGAAATTATACCACCCTCACTAAAAGACTCTTACGTATTTAAAATTATTGATTCAGTTGATAAAAAAAACAGAAACTAATATCTGACTCAACAATTTTAAATATTAAACTAAAAGACTTTTATATGTTTAAAATTGTTAATTCAGTTGATAGAAGAAATTTTTATAACAAAAACTGACAATTTATTCAACAATTTTAAATAAGTGACATAGTCGAACATAATTACGGTATAATTTCTTCAAAAATGGGCTCATGACTATTGTTGCTAGAGAGAAGGCAATATATATGCATTCTTTTCTTCCCATGCGGGGACCCACCTGTACGAGTGGAGGAGACTGGGGTTAGGTTGATAACCTGAAGTGAGTTCAGGCCGAGGCAGGTGTCATCTTTTATGACTCAGAACCCAATTATCATGGTATATTAAATTCTTTTTCACTAAAAAATTGGCTACAAGAAGTTCATTCTTATTGTCCTAAAGGATTAAGATGATGTTAGGATCATTTTTGTTGTTGTCGGTATATGTGGCACGCTTCAACAAGTGACATATGTCTGCGAGTAAATCAAGGTTTGCTGAGTCGTTGAGATTAAAATTTATGTCAATTATACGTTAGTAACTATCATCGTGTTTTTCTTTGATATAGTAGAATAACGTAATGAGCAGGCGAAACAAGACAATAAATAATATGTTAAAAGAGATATAACGTGTGGAAGAGTTTTTGCTTTATAAAGGAATAGAAATGTGTACGTCTATTTGAAATTCGTTTATTTCGCTAAAATTAAAATATTTTTGTTAAAAGTACTGAAAATAAAGATAAAAATTAACTGAAATAGTATAGTGAAACCCATGAATAGTATCAAAAAGTGCAGTGGAGCTCATAAATAATAGCAAAAAGAAGTTGACTTTTTAATTTAAAGCCAAAAGCATACTGAATATAACCAAAAAAAAAAATCATAATATATAAAAAAGAGAGCTGAAATAATTAGTAATGCACAATACTTAATTATATTTAGTTAGGTGGGAACATGGGTAGCCACCCATGAAGGCATCCACAATGTTAATATTTGCATAATGGTAATGAAATTAGCCATATGACTTTTGGTGTAAATGAGATTGCAACTTTGCAAGTGTGAGATACCCATCAGTTTTGGAAACCGGAAACCATTGATCAATAGGAACATTCTGAGGTATATTCAACTATGGTGGAAGGCATTTATCAATGATACTCTGAGCTATTCAGTACGAACAACGTGAACAATTTGCGTGACATGGATACTATATATGTTGGTTTAGTCTTTGATAGTATATTTTTGGAATTAAGCTAAGTGAAGAAGTTAAAGAGTGACAACGTGTGAGTGACGCAAGGCGGATTGATGTTATTTGCCCGCTTGCCCCTTTGTTATGACTCTCTCTCTCTTAGATATCTTGGTTTTTGTGAGTAGTTCTAAGATCATAAATTATTCTATAACTCTTTTTGCCATAACTCTGATGCGATAGGCAGCAAACTGTGAGTAGTTAATTATTATTTACACATGAATCCACTATTTTTTCTTCACCAATCACACTTTGTCATATTACAATTATGACAAAAAGTTATGAAAAATTTTGTATTCTTAGACTTTTTCGGATTTTGTTAAGGGTGTGCTTCCCTAGGCAATCAACTAGCTCGAAGTGCCTTTGCATGGGGTAGAAGTAGAAGGCTTATCTTAAGCCTTGGGTTTGACTTAGCTTTTAATCCTATGTTTTGTAAATGAGAATGTTATATTTACAAATTATTTTACAGCATTTTTTCAAACTATTAATATGATAAATTATTATTGGTTCTCATCTAAGCCCATCACTGACATCATTCTTTTTGTTACTAATAACCGCTTTCCATATTATCAGTTTGTAAAAAAAAAAATTAAAATAGTAAAGTGAAAGTAATATTTGGTTTTAGCTTAGAGGGAATGGTTCCTTGTTTTCTCAAAATTTACCAATTTTTAGGAGAAATTATAAGGTACTCATGGTGGACAAGTGACATAGTCCACAATTCCATTAAAAGACTCTCATTTGTTTAAAATTGCTGAATTGAAAATTTTTTTAAAACAAAAACTGACTCAGCAATTTTAAACAAGTAAGAATCTTTTAGTGAAATGGTGGACAACTGATGTGATCCACCAAAAAACCGTATCATTTCTCCAATTTTTAGGCATATTAGTAATTAATGTTAAAAGCCTTGGAAAGTAGGAAGGTCGTTTGGGGTATTAGATATTGTGGCATTCAATTATCATTGCTGTTAGTACTTTTTATATATCCTTAATAAAGCTAAAATCAAGGATAGATTCTGATTGTCCTTCATTTTAGTCTCAATCAAGGATCATTTGTCCCCTTAGATCAACTAGCTTAGGCATTTATATATATCAACCATTCTCTATATATTTTCCTGCACACAACTTTATTTTCAACACGGTAACGCACGTACAATACAGGCAAAATAGGTATATTAATTCTTTCTTTCGCTACGTCTTTATCTTCAACAATGCATGGCTAATATGCTTAAGAAAATTGAGGAGAACTATAAAGAGACTAGAAGTGCATGCTTGGTTGAATGGAGCAAACCCCTTGGTTCATGTACCAGCCAAATCAATTCTCCTCTTGCTACAGAATTTGAATTTTCCATGAGCTTAGGCCATGGGTTATATTGCACTGCATGTGATTTCAACGAGCTTTATGCTTTGTCTACAAATGATTGTGTAATCTCTTGCCCATGTCATGGTTGAATATGGTCTCTAGCCTCTAGGTCCCTGAATTTGGCTTTGAAGAGCACTGAGACTTGGTCATTTGTGGAGAGAAATTGGCCTGACTAAGGGGCTAACTCTTGCTCGTCCATTGACTTCAGCTTCGAAGACTAATATTTCACAAGTAACCAAAAAAGACCATTCTCGATTTTGTAAAGAAAATGGGACCTGCGGTCAAAGGGATCAGGTCTTGCTCATCCGCTAACTTAGATTTCAAGGTCTGGTGTGTAATAATCAGCGAAAGAAATAACCTCAACAAATGACCACGAAAACCTAAGTGTCACCTCGATTATCACAACATAAAAATGTATAGTTTAAGCGTTTTGGGAGCAGGTTTTATTTTTAAATCTTATATGCCTATGAACAGGAAATTGCTGCTTTTTTTTTTTTTTTTTTTCCTTCTTCTTTTGGAATTGGAATAAAAATCTTTAAAATCCTCTAAACCTTAAAATCCTAAAATTCTCTGAAGATACCAAATCCTAAACCTCAACCTCATTACGCAAAGATAAATAAATATTAGTCCTGAGCAGTACATTATGCATATGCAATAAACATCATCAATGATCAATCAAGGGATGTATTATATATATTCTATGAATATATGCTATCTGCAACTTCCTATAATTAAGATAAATGGGTTGTAACCCTAATTACTTATTACATACCTAAATATACACAATATATATATATATATATATATATATATATCTTAAAAAAAGGGTTTTACAACCCCAAGAGCCTTCTATAAAGTTTTGCTCTCTCGAGTTCCTGAGAGTGCTTGTTCCCGCCCCTAGGCTTATCTTCAAGGATAAAAGTTTCTCCACAATATTAACAAATTTATTTATTGTGGTGGTTTTATTATATGTGCAAGCAGAGGAAATAGGAGGAGGATGTGGCAATATTCTGCTTGAAATAAAACTCTTATATGTTACATAACGTGGAAGGGATTTACCTACTTCATAGTTGAAATACGGGTGAGTTCGTTGGTACGTACATGTTTTCAGCATAGTCTAGTGCTGTTTTTCCACAAAGGAACGTTACGTTTCTTTGTATAATTGTAGTTCGTCATTTTAATAAGATCATTGCATTTTACTCCAATCCAAGCGTTATTCAGAAGGCCATTTTTCTTCCAACGATCCAACTCTTATTGCTTCTCCATGAATATTCTCTTTCACACAAGCCAACATAGGTAAAGAGATTCCTCTGCATATACCAGATTCTACAAGAAAAAATTACCCTCTTATACTATTACACAAGTGAATTTTAGTTATCTCAATTAGTAAATATTTTATATCTAAAAATAAAAAATATGAGGTTTGAAATCTTATTTACATCATAAAATTAATTGGAGTCTAAATTTGAAACAAACGTCATAAATTAAAAATCTATCATATCTATAAAATAATAATAAAAACTACATCGAGCTATTGTTTTTTCTCATTAAATATGAGCCATTACGGTTCCCTTGTGACAAGCTCAAACATCCTCAGTCATTGGTTAATTTTAGTACAAGTTGGTGCAAACTATCAATTAGTCTTAGTTTGTTCGGGATCCACCACCAAGATTTTGTGGAAAAACCACTCAATTTAAAGCACCCACGGCGTCGAAGTTAAAGTCTTCAATCGGCGTCGAAGTTAAAGTCTTCAATCTGTTAAATAATACATTTTATACCAACGGAACTCTTTCACCTTTAAAGTGTATTAGCAAGTTTCAATGCTTTTTTTTGAGCAAATCTTTTGCTAATTGAATATTTAATAATACTCCATTAATGGTGGTGACGTGCATGGAATTGTTAATGGTACGATAAAGTTTACGTATTTGGTTTCAAAGGATTTTTCAACTTAAATATAATGACCCTTTCATTCATTCCCAATGACAGCGTTCTAGAAAGGTGGAAGAATTAAAGAAACTAAGAGGATGTTTGGTGAAATAGTTTGAAAATTGTTGTTTATAATTTTTTAAAATACGTGTAAGTAAAAAAGTGTATAAAAATACATAAAATATTATTTAAAAATTAAAAATTATTGTTGAAAACACAAACCAAACAACCCCTAAACCTTTTTGCAAGTGCAAGTAGCCCTTTTTATTTTCTATTACTTTTTTACTTTTTTTATTTTGCTATCCGACACTGCAGTAATCATTGAATGCAAATAGAAGTTTGTAGAGATTTTGGGTATAATATATAAAAAAATTGGAGAGATTTAAATCTTTTTCAACTACACCCATTAAACAAAAAATATGCAGGATCAACTTTGAGAGCTTAATTAAAAAATTAGGCAATATTTTAGTTTAAAAAACTTATAGGACAGATTAAATAGATATGGAAAAGAATGCTCTTCTCAAAAAAGGTGGTCTCCCAAAACAAAACAACAAATCCACTTTATCCAAAACTCCTGTACTGTGTCCTTTACATCCCAGCTTTTCCAAATTCTGGGAAAATTCAGAGAAATAGAAAGAGAATGAAAAATGAGAAAAAGAGGAAGCAAAGAAAAGGAGGAAGCAAAGAAAAGGAGAAAGGAGAATGAGAAAGGGTACTCTAGGCAGGGACGGAGCCAGAACTTAGAGTTAAGGGGTAACTTTACTGTTGGTTATGTGTAGTGACTTCAATTTTTGATTCTGCTGCGTAGCTGCTAGCTATTTAAAGGGTTAGATTGTTTGTTTTGGATTAAATTGGTTGACTAGGCTTAATTTTGTTTAGTTTTACTATTGGTAATTTTGTTGTTGGACTAATTTTTTTGGGCTTACATATTTTGTTTTAGATTTGGTCTTTAAAATGAGAAAAATCCTAGAGTTGCAAACTTTTAAACAAATTGCTAATATGATGAGTGATTATTGGTAAGTAAAAAATAAAAAAAGTGATAGGCCCAAATGAGAACCAATAAGAATTTGCTATCTTAACAGTTTATACTACAAAAACTTAAAATTTAAATATTTGATTGATGACAAAACTATTGATCTTTGATCTTTTGAAAATTTTACAAGCATGAAGGATATAAGAATAAAATGTAATCTAATGGTGGATTTGTAAAAATTCACTTCCAATAAAAAGATATTGAGTAGAATTGTAGGAAGATTAGACCCGCCCCATCTCCTACTGCATTCCCATTTCGAATTCCAAAGTTGGATTCGCCAAGATTACAATCAAGTTTATTGCCAAACTTTGTCCTTTTATTATTTAATTTTTGAATAATGTATTTTCAATTAGATATTATATTGGTGTATTAGGTATACAAGTGAGTGGAAGTTCCACATGAACCAAAAAAAACAAAAAAACAAAAGGTAAAGAGTTGGGGAATCAAGGTCATAGAAGTTACTTAAACTTCTAAGCTAGGTGGTGTCTTTATATATTATATTAAAGTCTTAGTTGAAGTTTCCTCGAGATATGATCTCCCCAACAGTTTAAGTATGAACAATTTTATTTAAAATTCTTATATTGGTTAGTATAAAATTCATGTTATGTTATCATTTTAAAGAAAAGTATGAATTTATATTCTATAAACATATTAAGGTACATTGGAGCAAGCATTGCTTACTTTAGAAACTAATGGTTACACTGTTGAATAAAATGGTTCACAGTACAACCTTGCTGAAGTTATTTGAAAAATCTTCTTACAAATCCTAGATTGTAGACTAAAATTTTAAATTATCATTCAAACGATTGTAATAACTTTTAGGGTTAATTGTACTCTATGTGAGAAAATTCTGACTCTAGTATGCTTGTGGGCACTGGCACTCTATCTAAATCAGAATGGATATGGATCTATTGCCTACGTATTTAATTCTGTACCTAAGTTTTTTTTTTTTTAACAAATGCTATATAGAATTACTTATTTCATAATTTTGTATCATCGTTCGTTGAATCCCAGATCTTTATTTTATAATGAAAAAATAAAATGAAACTAAAAGCTATTAGTAATATTTGTTTTCTGCTAAATGTAAATTCATTACCAAAAAAGAAAAAGAAAAAAAAAATGAGAAAATTATACTTTACCACCCTAAACTATACCTCATGTTACACTTTGCGTCATAAATTTTTCGAATGTACGTTTTGCATCCTAAACTACGATCTTTATTACATTTTTCACCCCAATATTAAGTTTGCTGTTAACTTGGACGAAAAAATATGACACCCTAAACTATACATTATGTTACACTTTACATCCTAAATTTTTCGAATGCACGTTTTGCACCCTAAACTATGATCATTGTTACACTTTGCATCTCAATGCTAAGTTTGCTGTTAACTTGGATGCAAAAATATGACACCACATGAAAAGACCTAATTGCCCTTCTTCTCAATGCTTTAAAAAAAAAAATTATACTTTTCTACCATAAACTATACTCCTTATTACACTTTGCACCCTAAACTTTGAATTTTCATTCAAGTTAATAACAAACATAACGACAAGATGCAAAGTGTAACAGAAGTCATAGTTTATGGTGCAAAACATGCATTCGAAAAGTTTAGGATATAAAGTATACCATGAGGTATAGTTTAGAATGGCAAGATGTAATTTCTAGGAAAAAAAAAATTCCTAAAAGATTTCATCTTGGGATCATATTACTTGCATTGGGTATATGATAAAATATACTATCCTTGAGATATGAATTGGATCAATAATAAAGTAACAAATAATTTAAATTGACATTTAGGGTGCGTTCGTTTAGAAGGAAAATAGGGAGGATGGAAAATAGAGGATGGAAAATAGGGCGGAAAATGCTGTTTTCCACTGTTCGTTTGGGAAAGGAAAATAGGGAAGATGAAAAACTCGAGAGAAAGTTTTCTCTCCGAGCCCACATTTTTTTTCCTTCCAAATCGGAAAGAAAATCAGGAGAGAAAAGTTCTATAGTAGCACTTTTACAAAAATACCCTCTTCCACCTATTTTTTTCAACGTTGACCTGAACTTTACTTTATTTTTTTTTTTTCTTTTCAACGTTAACAATGTTGTTGCTGTTGTTGTAGTAGTTTTTTTTTTCTTTTTCTTTTTTTTCTTTTCTTTTCAACGTTACTGAACAACGTTTTTTTTTTCAACGTTACTGAACAGTTCACTAATGTTGTTGTTGTTATTTTTTTTTTTTTCTTTTTCTTTTCAAATGTTTTTTTTTTTTCAACGTGACCTAATCTAATTTTTACATTATAATAATATAAATTTATATATATGGTGCGATAAATTTTATATTATTTAATGATTAGAAATAAATCTATTTTTTACATATTATGTAATAAGGGTATAATAGTCAATTTATGTAAATTACATTTTCCATCCTTCTCTTTTTCTCTCCAACCGAACACAAGAGTTTTCCATCTTCCATTTTTCCACTCCTCCAACTGAACACACAAGAGAGAAAACTAAATATTTTCCATCCTCCCACTTTTCCATCGTCCTACAATTTTCCATCCTCCCACTTTTCCACTCCTCCAACCGAATGGACCCTTAGGGCGTGTTTATTTGGAGGTAAAATAAGTGGATGGAAAACTTTGGAGAGAAAATAGGAAGAAAAGCTTTTTTGGTGGGTGTTTGGTTGGAAATAGAAGATGGAAAAAAATTGGTGGGGTCCAAGTGTTTTCTCACTAGGCCCACCAAAATGATTTCTCTCCAAAATAGGAGAAAATTGAGTGAGGAGGATTTAATAAATAAATGACGAAAATGCCCATATGCACTTACACATGGGCCTGTCCAATTCATTGCTCTCTATTTTTCTTTTTCTTTTTTCCTTTTTTCTTTTGATTCCCTGAGCAGGCTTCGTCCAGTTCTTCTTCTTCTTCTTCTTCTTCTTCTTCTTCTTCTTCTTCTTCTTCTTTTTTGTGATTTTTTGTTTTTGTTTTTTTTAGACGTGATTTTTTTTTTCTAGATATGATTTTTATTTCCTAATAAATTTGGGTGATTGCTTTTTTTTTTTGTCACTTTTTTTTGTTTTAATAGAGTATCATTTTTTAACAATGGTACATAAATAAATTTATACAAACACATTTTTTCCATCCCTCCACTTTTTCACTCCCAACCAAACAAAAATGAGAGAAATTAAAATTTTTTCTATTCTCTTACTTTTCCACCCTCCCACCATTTTCTATCCTCCCACTTTTCTACTCCTCCAACCAAATGGACCCTTTAAACTCTAATCCAACAAGACGACATGTCCAATCAAATCTCACATTCATTCTTTATAGCCAAACATCCTAAACTTCCATTGCTTTTCTTTATAACCAAATATCCTCCAAAACCTTCTCAATATATATATATATATATATATATCCTCCAAAAAATAAGGCCGGCCCCCAAAAATCCCCAACTCTTATAAATCAAGTAGAAAGTTTGTGAACGCCTCTAAATTTCTGATGTAGTTAATTATGAATGATAGAGAAAAAAAGTGATAAATTCATCATGTGAAAATCATAACACTGAATCTATTTGAAGTGTGAATGTCGAAGTTAGGTCATAGGAATTTGGACTTGTTAAGTTACATGGAGAACTAAGATATGATGAGAGGCTTGATTTCTCAATTTATGAGTTAGTAATGTTATATATATATATATATATATATATATATATATATTTTTAAGAATATTAATTATTTGACATTTGATTATTGGTCTAATAGGTCATATTATAGGAATTGCATACCACCACTTAAAGGTAATAGATACAATGATACATATCCACAAGCACAACCAATCTTTGCACAGATATATGGGACACAAAAGTTAAAATATTTTTTCCACCATTACCCAAAAAAAAAAAAATAAAGAAAAAAGAAAAAAAAGTAGAAGAAGCTTAGTGTGGCTTGAACCAGTAACTGTACAGCACAAAAATACTGCATTCGTATTAATTCCCGCATCTCCATCATAAGCACGTCGAAGTGCCTTACACGTATAAATTCAGGTGATATAGCACTTGGGAAGATTGTGCTTTAATTTATTTTGGCCTTGACTTTTGGGTAGGACAACCTTAAATCATCCTTAAACACTTTCAAAAGAGTCAGGTGATTAGATTAGATAAACTTTGAGACATGTACATATATTTCTAAATTATATTTTTAAACGTGTTGAAGAGGTATATGTATGTGTTGTATTGTACCCCTTGATTTTTATCTTTTTAATTAGTGTCGTTCCCCTTCAGCCCTTTCGTAGCTCAACATAGAATCAAAGATGGTGGGATGAATCCCTCAAAATTACGACAAAAGAGATACTTCGCCAAAGTGAGGAGTATGACATATTTGCCTCCCTAGAGGACATGGAAGACCGACTGTAATTAAGAGAATAGTAAAATTTTATTTTCATCCTTAAAATTTGTGTGAAATTCGTTTTTTGTCCCTAAAATTTAAAATTTTCATTTTTTGTTTCTAAACTAGTCAAATGTTTTATTCTATGTTTCTAAGAAAATTCTATCTTCATTTGTTAGAAATATATTAGCTCGTTAACATAGGCCAAAATCCAATCATTCTATGTGTGCAAGTCAAATCTTCTACTTGTACTAATTTATTAAAAAAAAAAGGCTTAAAAGACAAAAAAAACTTTAGAGACAAACTTTGTCATGCCTAAAGAGAAAGAAGATGGGATATTCAAAATGTCCCTAATAACAAGTTAACAACTTCAATGGTCAAAGGAGACAATACAAGGAGGAATCCAAATCTTCTGTTTCACTTTTCCTACTCCATTTTATACTTCACCAATAAATATTTACCACGTGTTAACTTAATTAATTAAATACTACGATTAATTAATAATAGTAATATTAATAAGTTAATAATGATAGTATTTAATTAATTAAGTTAACATATGGCAAATATTTATTAGTGGAGTATAGAGTAGAGCAAAAAAAGTGAGATAGAATATTTGGACTCAGACAAAGACGTCTTAAACTAGGGAGTTCAACACGTTGGGTGGGGTCGGTAAATATTATGTAATGCAGTAAACGATGACTTTTAATTCGATGGTTAATTTGGCCTAACACCTAGTACAGCATATTCTCTGCCTCCTTTTTGCAAAGGGTATATTCTACATGCCTATGAACAGTTTATGATAGGCTTCCATTACAATTCAGATCTGTTCGATCTAGTTATCCAATCCCAATTAGTAAGAAAGGGAAAAGGAAAAACAAAAAGACAATGATGTGACACATTTGGAGGTGCTTGATCAATCATAGGATTTTTTTTTCCTTAACTAGGTTTTCTTTGTTGAATGAGAATCGTCACAATTTGCAGTGCTTTTGCTTTAAAAGCATACAGATTCTCGAGTTCTATTTGAAGTTTGGCTTCTAGTGCATCGACCCCAAAAAATAACTGCTATTCAGCTAGACTGTTATCTTGATGAGCATGCCTAGTGAATTGGCCATCTGAAATTCCTCCACCAATGGTGTTGCACTGCACACAATATCCTGGCCGAACTGTTTGAATTGGCCATTTATTTGAGGTGATTTTGGAAAGGTTGGAAAAAAGAGAATGGAAATTATGAGAGAAAATTAGTTGGAAATCCAATGGTGTTTGGTTGGAAAGGAAAGGGTGAAGAAAATTGGTGGGGTCTCCCCGGGCCTTACTATAACTAATCTCCCCAAATTGGGGACAAAAATGGAGAGATTTTGGTCTCTCTTTTACAATTACATTTTTATCCCCAATTACAACGTTCAACTGCTACCTCTCTTCTCTGATTTGTATTGTTTTGTTTTGTCTTTCTTAGAGCATCACCATCAGTTAGTGAAAAATTTCAATTTATTTTGCAAGAAAAAACTACTTTTTCTATTTTACACATTTACTTTTACAAAACACCCACATCAGTTTGTCTATTCTACACATTTATTCAATAAAATATTCAATTCTTTAACACTCATCTCTCTCACAGACCTAACACAACCCACACATTGTCATTCAACCCAGCCATATGAACCGGAAACAACAAGCCGATCAAGATCAAAACCCACCAATCAGAACCCACACAACCCAAAGAACAAGCCGATCAACCCAGGGACGGACACAGGCTTCTAAGTTGGGGGGGGCCGGAGATAAGCGAAAAAAAAAATTTCAAATACGCATCCATATAATATTAATAAACTATTAACAAAGACAAATATCCAAAAATCATTGTTTCTTAATATATTAAGATACAATTATCTACTAACAAAAACAAAAGACATGAAACACTATTGTTTCTTTATACAATCATCTATGAAAAGGGAACTCGACGCTCTTTCAAATTTTCAAAATCATCTACGATTGAATCCAAACTAAATGTCGAAGCTATATCCTTTTCAATGTATAACATCAAAGAGTCCGTCAAAAAATCATTTTCCATTTTGTTTCGAAGGTCAGTTTTGACAACTTTCATAGCTGAAAATGCTCGCTCTGTAGTAGCAGTAGAAACTGGAAGAGTAAGCACAAGTCTCACCATTCTATAAACAAGTTTATAGTGTTCTGAATTTCTAGTTCTCACTAACCATTGAGACAACTCAGATAAACTTTTCAATTTTTTGAACTCCGGATCCTGGACTACATTATGCTCAAAATGATAAAGCTCCTTCTCCAACACTTGTTTGTCATAATCTGTGAAATCTTGTGGATAGAACTTCTTCACCAACAAACAAAGATCACTACTTCTGAAAGATTTTAATGCCTCTCGAGGTTCTAAAGCTGAGCTAAGCCTAAGTAACTCCATTGCATCTTCATCAAACCGATAATTTAGTTCTTGTAGTTGAGAATCTATTGTAGCATAAAAAATATTTACTCGATAATGATGCTCAATTGTAACGTTATCTTGCTGATTACGAGCTCGACCTCGCCTGGCAACATAACGAGCATTCATATCCAAGACATCAATGCAATGCTTCTCACAAAATGATATCACAGTGGTGAGTAAGTCATCCCATCCATCATCTCTAAATTTTTGGATAAGTGCTTTAGTAGATGAAACTAAATGCATGGCATTTAAAATGTCTTGAGATTGGCTTTGCAAAGCTTGACAAAGTTTATCAGTGATCTCCATAGTTTCCTTCTCAAGATGCAAGATGAAGACAAATTCAAATGAAGTTAAACCCTCATAAGCTGACTCTGCTTCTGCCCGATGTTCTCCATCAATTGCATCATCAATTATATTTTGTAAAACTTCAACAGTTGGAGTAAACATCTTTAATAAGCTAGAAACTGATCTAAAATGTGAACTCCAACGTGTTTCTACAGGTCGTTGTAAAGTGCCAATTTGATTAAGTCCACTTCCAGTCTCAAGCTCTTCAAGATCAATCAAACATGCTATTTCATTAGCATTGGCAACTTTCAATTGCTTATTACGCTTGCATGAAGCATTAACAATTTTGATCAGAAAAAGCAATGTAAGAAAAAAATGACTGATGGGGACAACTTGTTTTGATGATTTTACTAATGCCAATTGTAAGCGATGTGCAAAACAATGGATATAGTAAGCATATGGGCAATCATTCAAAATCAAAGCTTGTAATCCATTCCACATACCTCGCATGTTACTTGCTCCATCATATCCTTGCCCTCGAATATTTTGTATATCTAAGCAATGTTGAGATAACAAAGAATATATCCCATTCTTTAGAGTCAAAGCCGCAGTGTCAACAACATGAACAAGCCCAAAAAAGCGTTCTTTCACAAAGCCTTCTGCATCAACATATCTAAAAACCACAGCCATTTGCTCTTTCATGGACTCATCACGAGCTTCATCAACCATTATGCAAAACTTTGCATCACCAATTTCTTCCCGAATGGCCTTCTTCACTTTGGCTGAGAAAACATGTAGAATTTCCTTTTTAATCCTAGGTGATGTGTAAGTTGCATTTTTAGGAGCTTTTTCTATTATTTCAGCAACCTTCTCATTCCAAAAAGTCACAATACCCAATGCTTCAAAAAAATTCCCACGATTTAATGAACTACAACTTTCATCTCGACCTCTAAAAGCTATAGCTTGAAAGGCAAGATATCGGACAGTAAAAATTGAGGCCTTCAGTTGCAACCTATTATTTGCAATTTGGTCAGTAGTGAAATGATCAACTACCCTTTGTAAATGCTGCGATTGGTTCATCAAATCCTTACACATTTGCTCAGTAACTCTATGAGCTGAGTTAGGATCTTTTCCTATATGACCTTGAAAATAACAATCTTTGCCACCAACCTTTTTCCAATTTCTAAACCCACCAACAGTGAATGTATTTTGTCCCGCAACCCCATTTGAATTATGAAAGACAAAGCAAGGTAGACAATAAGCTGCATCTGTCGTAGGAGAATATTCAAGCCATGTTGAATTATATTCAAACCAAGAAGCTTGAAAGCTACGATTGTGCTTTCCACTTTTTTTGAATGTCTTTAGAGGAGGTTGGTGCGGACCTTTTATAATGTAAGCCCGTCGAATTTCATCACGTTGATTAACATGATATTCCCATATTTGTTTGCGTGTTCTGGGATCATAATCCAAAGAATCAAGGTCAATTCTTTGAAATTGTGTTTGAGAGATTGGAACATCAACATTTTCCGGAATTGGGAGAATTGGAACATCCTCCACATTTTCTGGAATTGGAATAGCAACATTAGTTGTTGGCAATTCCACGTTGACGTCAGAAGAATTTGAAGTTGAACCTTTTCTTTTGAAAAAATCAAGCATTGTAGTTGATTTTTTCATGATCTACAAATAAAATAATAATCATATAAGAATCACCATTATTTTTTAAAATTTGTGTGACAATTGTCTATATTATATGATTTGTTTTTTTTTTTTTTTTATCTTTGGTTTGCCTTTATTTACGTCTTTACTCTTTATGTTTGGTATGCCTTTATTTAAGTCTTTGTGTTGTGTTCAATGTATTGTCCCCATCTTTATGTCTTTGTGTTGTGTTGTCTCCATCTTTTTGTCTTTGTGTTGTGTTGTCTCTATCCCACTAACCCAACGAATCCCACTACCGACAAATATATTCGGATTTCACAACTAACAAAAACTTTTCTTTTAACTTTACTTCCCTTTTTTTTCTTTTTTTTTTTTCTGTCTGTCACTTTTTGTCCGTTGCCCAAGTCCACCTCCATTTGTCCCTATCATGCCCAACCACTAGTCAACAAAGAAAAAAGTTTTTTTCTTTGTTGACTCGACAAACTAATCTACTCTCTAACTCTCTCTATCTCTCTTATCTATATAAAGAGAGAGTCACAAACACAGCAAGTCACAAACACACAAACACAGAGTCACAAAGCCACAGAGTCACAAAGCCAAACAAAAAAAAAAAAAAAAAAAAAAACACCACAGGCACTCACCTCACGCAGCACTCAGCAGATTCATTCAATTCACATTTCACAATCAGTACAAAACACAAACATGAATCACAAGGCACAAGCACAGACTGCACAGTTTCTATGAAATATGAATCTCAGATTCTCAGTCCTCAAATCAGATCACAAGACTTTGAAATTTGAAGCAAGAGATAAAGTGAAATGTAAATACCTGTGATTGAAGGCTGGAGCAGATCAAGCAAGTGGGTGAGTGCCGGAGTGCGTGAACTGTGAAGGGAAGGCTGGTCCGGCTGGAGCAAGTGGGTCTCGCCGGCGTGGCCCGCGTCAGCGTGGGTCTTTGTGCTTCACGACGTCGCGTGCTTCACGGCGTGGGTCTCGCCAGCGTCAGACGTGGCCGTGTGGTGTGGGTCTTTCTCTTCTCTGATCTCTCTATGACTCTCAGTCTCTCGCCTCTCGGTCTCTCCTTGTCACTGAGTCAGTGTGTGTGTGTTTTTTTTGTTTCTCACTTTCTCCGTTTGCAAGAGTGTGCTGAGGGTTTCTTCCTTTCTTTTCTGTTGTTTCTTTTTTTTTTTTTTTTTTTTTTTTTACACGGGTCATGGGCTGGTGGGCGTGGGGTGGGGTGGGCTGGCCGGTGATGGGCTGGGGCTGGGTGACTTAGGAGGGGGGGCCGGAGCAAAAGAACAGGGGGCCTAAGTAAAATTTTAAGGGGGGGCCCAAGCTCTTAAAAAAAAAAATAGCTGCTAAAAAAAAAAAATTTGGGCCCAGGGGGGGCCCGGGCCCCTGCCTGGGTCCGTCCCTGGATCAACCCAAAGACCCACCGACCCACACCCACAATCAACCAAAAAACCAAAAAAAAAAAAAAAAAAAAAATCTAGCAACCAACAAATCGGAGCGAGATCGACGCCTCCAATTTGAGCAAGATCGATGCCTCGCAACATCGCCACCTCCTCGCGACGGCCGCTGCCATGTGCTCCATCCTCGCCTTTGAGTACCTCCCCCTTACCCTACCCACCTACTTCGCCGCTACTATCGACACCGCTGCTTCCAATTCTGACACACTTGACTCTATCGCTGCCATCATGCTGTCAATAAGAGAATGATCTGAGAAAGTTGATTTGAGGAAATGAGAGAGTTTTGAAATGAGAAAGGTTGATGAAATGAGAGAGTTGATCGATGAGAGTGAGGTGAGAGAGGAAATGAGAAAAAGAGAGTGAGGTGAGTCAGAGGTACAGAGAGGAGAGAGAAACAAATACTAAAATATTAAATGGAAGAGCTACAGTAATCGTGTATATATACATAGTTATTGTAGCAATGGTGCATATTTGCACACTTTAATACTAACTGATGTGGGCATTTTTTGGGTTAAAATGTGCAAAATGATGCACTTTTTGTATTATGCAAGATTTTGCAACTGCATCAGTGGTTGCTCTTATCATCTTTTGCTGGTTTTTAATTTGTTCTTTTGAACGTTACATCTCTATCCTCGTACAGTTACCACTATCTTTACATTTCTATCCTCATACAATAACATTCATTGTTTGTATTTTCATTAAGGGTGTGCGCGGGTCGAATTGAGTGGGTAAATGCCAATATTTCTATTCAATTCGCCACTAGCAGGTTGGAAAAATTTCAATCCATCACAGACCCACCAAAGTCTAAATCTGGCAGATTGGTTACAAATTTTGGCAATTTCAACTCAGTGGGTTGGCATTAACAATGTTCTTTTAAAAAAAGTAATCATAAACACAATTTGTTATTGAATAATCTCAAAATATAATTAATACACACAAAAATTAAAAGTAGATTTTATTGAATAATCTCAATTTCAACACAAACATGAGGTCAATGAAAAAGAGATATATCATCTTTAACAGACCTTGTCTCCACACCAAAAAAACAAAACAGTAGGCTACTACCTTACAACTAACGAAAATTAAATCAACAAACCGAAAGTCTTAACATTCCCAAAGTCACATCAATGATTCAAAATAATAACATATCAACATAACAAATAAACTTCAAAATGGTAAGCGTGTTCTTAAAAAAATTATCACAAACTACAATTAGTTACTGAATACAAAGTATATATATATATATATATATATATACACACACACTTTTGATAAACTATGGAGTATATATACTTACATACAAGGATAACCAACATTGGTGCCTAAACTAACTATATTACAAATTATAAGAACCATAGAGAGTATTACACATGCACAACAGTATAACTAGCTCTATTATTAAAAACTAAATGACCTCTAGCTTTTCAAAAAGGTTAAAGAAGAAAAACACAAAACAACAAGAAAGAGGGAGAGAGAGGAAGTGGTTGAAGGTGAAGGCTAAATATAAAGTGTTGTATATGGCTAAAGTGAGTATAGGGTTTCAATGTTGACTTTTTATATTTTGTTTAAGGAATTGATTACTGATTAGTTGTAAATTTTTTTTTTTTTTTTGAGAAACATATTAGTTGTAAAAATTGATTAGGTGAATTGATTAACTTTAAATATAGAATATACGGTTGTACAATTTGAACTAATATATATATATATATATATATATGTATAATTAAACGGACGTGTTGGGTTGTAGCGGGTTGGCAATTTTTCAATCCATTATCCAATCCAATCCGCTATTTTGGGGGTCTAACCTGCCCAACCCAAACCGCCTAACTTAATGACCCGCACGGGTCAAGTTGGAGGGTCAATCAGATATTTTGCACACCCCCTAATTTCCATGTTTTGTGCTCTTTCTTTTCCAATTAGCAAAGGTCCAGGTTGTCTTTAATTTATTTCATTAAAATAAAAACAAGCAAATGTCAAGGTTTTTTCCTTAATAGGGAAGCAATTATTGGATAATTCCGCCTAATTGTTATTTAAAAAATATAATAAATATAATTACAAAGAAAAACAAAATAAAATAGTATGTGTAAGTGTTAATTTTTTCAGATGTCATTTTATTAATTTTAAATAATAAGTAATATTTTTATTTAATAAATATAAATAAATTATTTCTTATATATTATGTTGATAGGGCATAAACGTAAATTTATATAAAATACATTTTCTATCCTCTCACTTTTCTCCTCACCTAAACAAATTAGTTTTTAATCCCTCACTTTTCCACCCTCTCAACCAAATACAAATGAGAGAAATTAAAATCTCTTTTATCCTCCCACTTTTCTATCCTCTCATTTTTCTATCCCTCAACCAAACGGTTCCTTAATGTCTTTAATCGAACCGACATGGGGAAAAATCAAAGTATAAAGAGAGAGTATAGGGAGAAAAGAGAGAACGCAAGGATCACGTGTTCTAGTCTAATGATCTACATCCAGGGAGAAAAGTCCTCGATGACTACATTTTCACTATATCCTCAATAAGCCTAATATGAGATATTTATAGGAGACAAAACCTAAAATATCCATATACTAACCATGGTTAACTAACTTGTGACACAAGTAGTATTCTTTGTTTGCACACTAGGAATTAAGCTTGGGCCTTGATTAGTTAGGGGTTTGATATCTATAACATAATTAAGTTCAACCCCATTGCATTAATCAATGCAGTGAAAATAGTATAATCCTTCTTAAGGATAATTAAATTCAATCATACCACTATTGGAAAACTTAAGTTAAATTTAGTGCATTTGGCTTTTGTTTTGTTTTGTTTTGTTTTGTTTTTTTGGTGGCTTACTTTGCATAGTGTTTATCAAATTTATCAAAAGATATAACTTATAATTGAATGAAGCTTGTGAAGGTATTAGGTATCATACCAACATGTGCACACAATTTTATGTCTGAATTTGGACGTATACCGAGTAACTTTTTCCATTTAGCAATTTTGATACCATGATCTATATACCAAAAGAGGATTTGCTGCAGTTTGTCCATTAACCAATTTTGACACCAATATCTTTATACCATAAAGATGCTGTTTAGCCTTTCCATTCACCACTGCCGATTTGACATTTTAAAGAGAGGACTTCAATCAAAACATGTTAGATCTTCCACTAAAAATTAAAAAAAGCCCCCAGTACTATAATAAATTTTTTAGTTTTTAGATATAAACCCCTAACAGATGGGCCTTAGCCAAGTTTTAAAAGAAATAAATAGCTTCACAATTTTTAATTAGAAATTTAGAATGCATAAAAAATACATAATGATAATATAGTGTTTTACTTTCAAAATTGAAAATTATAAGCGTCAATGTTCCTTTTAGACAAATATATAGCACGACCTTATAAATCTCTCGTACATACTAGGGGCCTAATCAAATGAGCTGACTTTTGTAGTTGACTGTATATATAATTGCTCATATATATATACATGCAGTTCGATATAAATTAAATCTAGTCAACTCAGCTTCCCCCCAGCCTCCCCCTTTTTTTTTTTTTTTTAATCTGAAATAGAAATCATACTCTTAACGTAATCTAAAGTTGCTTTTATATACTTGAATTTAAATCTGGATTTAAATTTGAATTTTAAAGTGATGGATTTGAAATCCTTTTGTAAGGACGCGACTTTGGTGCAATCACCCAAAAGTGGATGGATCAGCCCAAAAGGCCCGACAACAATGAATTTGTATAGAGTAGATAATGAAAACTGAGCTAACTTAGATCAAACAAACAATAAGGTGGATTTGGATAGCCATGATAATAAAATAGAGGAGTTTTACTTTAAGAAATGGTCCTCGGCATATGTCAGAGGAGATCAGTTTGATATATATTTGTTCTAAATTTGGATACAAGATTAGTTCTTTATGTCTACAGTCTTTCTTTCTCTCCTCCGGTCCCTTTCTTCGTTAGATCTCTCTTCCTTTTATACTCCTTCTTCTCCTTCTCTTAGCCCTCCATATGCACATTAGATGACTCTTGTTGATATTTGTCCCATTCCAACTTTTCCAGAAGTCCTTCGGTAATAGCTGGAAGGTTGGAAAGCACTGTTCAAAGGTCTTCTCCACATAAATGCGGCCAAAGGATTAGCTGCAGAGCATTTAATGCGCGGGTAGTAGCCTTCTTCCTTGATATTTTTGAGATCTCTTCTTAGCACATTCTTTCTGCAATACTCGCCCAGTCTGACAAAACCTTCTGAGGTGTTTTCTTGAACGGTAAACTCCAAGACTCACCCTATCTTCAGTAATCCGAGGTAACGTTTATCCTCGGCACAACTTTCAGGGTGGTTAAGTTCCCACTTAACCCCTTCACCTTCAATGCATATTTTCTAGGCTAAGTTGAACCATCCTCGGATTAGCCTTAGTCCTCGGCTTGGGCTTTGGCTTTGGGTATAACGTGTACAAGGTAAAGAATTCTCAGCCCAATGGACTAGGACAGCCCAACATACACAGGGATCAAGAATTTCTGGCCCATTGACCCTACACCCTTAATTTCAAATTTATAAAACTTGAAGTATGTCTTATATATTTTTTAAATTATATGGGTTAGAAATTAAATCCAAATTCTTGATTATTTTTATATCTAAACAAAATATTTGGATTTTAATCACCCAAAATCCAAATCCATGTGTTCAAATCTTACCATCCAAACATACTATAAGTGTATATATGTGTGAAGCTAACTTATAGAAACTTGAATCTCGACCCTTACTCCTCACCCCACAAAAATTTGTACTTATAAAATGACCATCACGCTAAAGATGTACAGTGGTATCATCTTAGCTTTAGGATCGTAGGGCTTATATTAGTCTAGCCTTTTTTGGCTTAAATTGTGGTCTGCAGTTGATTTGTGACTATATATGTTATTGAATTTCCTTTGGATAGTTTTCGGAAATTAGCAGAAGATTCTAGATTTGGCTTAATTGGATCTGCTAATTTCAGACCGAATCGGCTTTTATTTAGGGTTTTATTATTTAGTACGTTTTTTTTTATATATATTTTCTATTTTCAGTTATGTCTTATAAATAGCATGCACTCATTATAATTGAGAGATTATTAAATAAAAATCAGAAAAATGTGAGGCTTTGCTCTTCTTTTGGTTCTTCAAGAACTTTGAACTTATCAAGGATTCTTCCTTGTAGAGTTCAAACTTTATACATTCGGTTTGTGATTCCATTATAATCATTGGGTCAAAGGTCTGTTACTTATACTTTTGGTTTGCGTTTCTCTTATAAACGTTAGGCCAGGGTTCTATAAAAAATCTGAATTTTATCTTTCTTGGGCAAATATTCCAATATTGTTTGTTGGATCTCAAAGCGTGTCGATTGAGATTTGCATCACTATATATGTTATTTAATTTCCTTTGGATAGTTTTCAGAGCAAGAGACCTACATATATGTACACTATTATGAACATAACATAATTTGTTCAAACTTGAAAGCTTAGTTCATTGTTTTGACCTATTAAGTTCATAATCTGAATTTGAAATTCATTATTGTACCGACTAGTTCTATTACGTACCCATAAACCTTTGTTGCAAATTAACTTGATTCCTACTTGCCCTTATTCTAAAGGCGTAAAACTCATTTTAGTCCCTACATTTTCACGCGATTTCCACTTTGGTCCTTAACTTTTTTTTCCCACCGCTTTTAGTCCTTTTGAAAAATGCGTTCCGTTTTAGTCCTTGCCGTGACATCAGAGACGGAAATTGCATATGTGGCAAACAGTCCAACAATAAATGCTGACGTGTTCATTAAAATAATATTAAAAAAATTATTTACATTTTTAAAAATGCCACATCAGCAATTTAATTTTTTTTAAAAGCCAGCTCAGATAAAAATAATATAAAAATTTCTAACCCAATTATTTTTTAAAAAAAGAAAAGAAATTAGTTAAATTAATTTTTTTTCTTTTTTCTTTTGGAAGAACATGAAGAACTCAGGTGTTCTTCATCAAGTTAAACATGAAACAAAATTAAAACAAAAAAGAAAAAACAAAATTAAAATCCAATTCATCTTCAACAAGTACTCTAAAGAACACAAATTCAGATTTAAACATAACAACTCATGCTCAGATTTTCTAGCATTTTCTTGCCCCTTCTTGTCAACCAAACACAAAAACACAAAACACAAACTGATTTTCAGCGAGAACAAAAACACAAACACAAACCCAATAGCAGAACTCTACAATGCAACCTCGAGGTCTGTGGTCTCTCCTCCGCTAGCGGGTCAACTTGAGGTGAGTCTGATGGTTCCATTGGTCACGAAATCTGCCTTATTGGTGCTGGAAGTTCCAGGCGATAGTGACTACAGTGGTCAGCTGATTCCGAGCTGGCATAAAAAGACATCAACCGTGCTGATCTTGCCAATAGAGGAGGCTAAGGCATCATTCGAGCAGATATCAGCAGTGGTGTTGTCTCAAGAATCTAGCAATCCGATAGTGGCAGCGGTGGTGACTTTGTCATCTCAGGTGGTGTCGAATGATGGGGGTGAGGAAATTGTGGGTTTGGAAGTTATGGTTACTGTTCCTGACTCCTGAGTCTTCTGATCTTGATATTGAGGGGATTCATCACTCTTACCCAGAAATTAGGGAATTGGTTGAAGACTTGGACGAATCATGAGTCTTCTGATCTGGGTTTTTATTTTTTATTTTTATTTTTTGGTCGAACCCCATGGCCGAACCCCATCAGTTGCTGATATTTGAACATAAACGTCTTCTATTCTTACTTTTGGGTTTGTGATTTTTGTGTTTGGTTGACAAGAAGGGGCAAGAAAATGCTAGAAAATCTGGGCATGTGTTGTTATGTTTGAATTTGAATTTGTGTTCTTTAGAGTACTTGTTGAAGATGAACTAGATTTTAATTTTGTTTTTTCTTTTTTGTTTTAATTTTGTTTTCATGTTTAACTTGATGAAGAACACCTGAGTTCTTCATGTTCTTCCAAAAGAAAAAAGAAAAAAAATTAATTTAACTAATTTCTTTTCTTTTTTTAAAAAATATTAGGTTAGAAATTTTTATATTATTTTTATCTAAGCTGGCTTTTTAAAAAAAATTAAATTGTTGATGTGGCATTTTAAAAAATGTAAATAATTTTTTTAATATTATTTTAATGAACAAGTCAGCATTTACTGTTGGACCGTTTGCCACCTGTGCAATTTCCATTTCTGATGTCACGGCAAGGACAAAAACGGAACGCGTTTTTCAAAAGAAGGACTAAAAGCGGTGGAAAAAAAAGTTAGGGACCAAAGTGGAAATCATGTGAAAATGTAGAGACTAAAATCAATTTTACGCCTATTCTAAATTGTGACTCCACGTGTGAAGAAGGGGTCACTTGTAGCAATATTCATTAATCCTGGGCGGCAAGAAATAGTGATATATAGTTGACAGTCTTTCCTCAATCTAGCTATGTGCATTTTAAACAGTCCCATGGCAAGATGTATGCTACCCTGAAATCTCCCGTTAGTATAAGCATGCATCTTGTTATTCTTGTCAAAACAATGTGAAATTCAGTTGAAGAAACCACCCTTTATTTTTGTTATTTTATATATTTGAAATAAGAGAGATAATTTCAACTTTGAATATCACCATTAAAATTATTTAAAAAATATCAATTAACCTAACAATCATTTGCAGCCGCAAGCTAGCCTTTATGGTTAGAAATGGTGAAAACCTCCCCCGACGAAAGTCGACAAAGCTAATAGTAAACAATCCATTGTTGGGAAATATACATGTTTGCATCGAATACAAAACATACGCAGCGGAAAATAAACGGATCTACTTCATTCGCAATCGATAACATGCACTATGTAAGTTTCAGAATATAAGAACAAGAGAGTGTACCTTGATGCGGTGAGATTCAAAACCGAATGAAGAAGTACTCGGGAAGACTTTCAATCTTCACTCCAATTCCACTTGATGCCCAAGATGTGTGGTCTCTCAATCAGTTCTACGTTTTCTAGAGAGAATATGAAAGAGTGTCTCTCTTCCTTATTTCATTACCATAATTATGATAAAACATACAAACCATTTTATTCTATATAAAATTCTGTATGTTTCTCTCCACATAACTGATTATCTAATTGGGCTAGCCTTTTGGGCCTTCCCAATTGGGCTTTAGTGTGTGGCTTGGAGTGGGACTAAAAGGGAACAAATAAGACACTAGCTCCAATGGGCCTTGGGCTTTTCTGTCAACTCTTGACAAGTCCAAAGTTACCATTAATTATATTTAATACCACTATATAAATATAATTGCACTCTAGGCCTCATTAATAAATTATATCCCAAAACTTTATTATACATGCAACCCCTTCATAAAATATTCGTAGTAATACAAAGTCATGAATATAGACTGCCACTTTGTAAATTACTACATCTTAATTCTTGAGTACCCGGTTTAATCCTTTTGAGTTATTCACCATATATTTATGAAATCCAATTTCATAAATATATACTTTAGTCTTACTAAAGTGGTTAGGCCTAACTCTCTGAATAACTGTACCCATTAAACTTATCTCAAGGGAATATTTTATATCTCCGTTAAGAGACTATGAATTCCATCTTGAGAATATATGTTCCATCAACACTAAATGTGGTTGCCCAACATACTGAGGTTTTGACCGTTACTTTAGATCTCACTCCTAATATATCAAAGCAACCTACATTTCATGATCAGGTCCATTATTCTCTCAGGATTAAGAGTTCATGTGAATACAAGTCGTGAGATTTATTATTCAATTGATAGTCGTTAGGAGAATAATAAATCTCACAGCGGTCCAGTTCAATATGTCTTAACTCTTAAAACATATCAACATATTAATTAGAAGTCACCACTTCTATGATCAAGACAAATCATCGTAGTTAATATGTTATAGTCTTCGCAGATGAAATGCCCAATTTCATCACCGACTACGAACCAAAATTCTGAGTTTACAAAGAACTTGTGATCTATATCTTCTGTGACTAAATCACATAAATCACATACTATGCATCTCATGGATTATTTGATAATGTCCGAATATTCATGTTACCATTACTTTAGATAAGAATAAAATAATTTTGTTAAACACAATATTAAGTCATACACCATGTCTCACATAATGTCATACATAATATCATACATAGCATCATACAATAGGATTTAAGGGCACATATCCTAACAATCTCTCACTTGCCCTAAAGACTATTGTGCACTAATCTAACTCTCATTCCCTCCAAATGTAACTCGAAGGTCTTTTGAGGCAAGGCTTTGGTAAAGGGATCCGCTAGATTATTTGCACTTTCAATCTTTGCAACTACCACATCTCCACGAGCAACAATGTCTCGAATGATGTGATGCTTTCAGCTTCCATGGTGGAGTCCGTAATACAAGATTGTTTAACACTCCTCCAACTTATGGCTCCACCTCCCAAGGTGAAAACACATCCTGACGTGGACTTTCTGAAATCTAGATCTGATTGAAAATTTGAATCTGTATAGCCAACGGGAATCAAATCCTCACAACGGTAAACAAGCATATAATCTCTCGTTCTCCGTAGATACTTGAGAATATGCTTTACAGCTTGCCAATGTTGTGGTCCTGGATTTGATTGATATCGGCTGACCATGCCAACTGAAAAACAGATATCCGGTCTAGTACAAAGCATGGCATACATGAGACTTCCTACTGCAGAGGCATAAGGAACTTGTCTCATCATATCTACTTCCTCTTGAGTCTTGGGCCTTTGGTCATCAGACAGAGGAACTCCATGTCTGAAAGGAAGTAATCCTTTCTTGGAGTTTTGCATGCTAAACCGTTCTAGAACCTTATCTATATATCCAGTTTGTGATAAGCCTAACATCTTATTCTTACGATCTCGCCAAAGCTTGATCCCTAGAATAAAATTAGCCTCACCCAAGTCCTTCATATCAAATTGGCTTGACAACCAAACCTTTACTGATGACATTACACCTACATCATTTCCAATGAGTAGAATATCATCAACATAAAGCACTAGGAACATTACTACTTTGTCTTGATGTCTTTTGTATACACATGGTTCATCAAGATTTTGTTCAAACCAAATGATTTGATTGCTTGATCAAATCTTATGTTCCATGACCTAGATGCTTGCTTAAATCCATAAATGGACCTATTCAACTTGCATACCATATGCTCTTGGTTCTTTGCTATGAAACCTTCTGGTTGCTTCATATAGATTTCCTCTTCAAGATTGCCATTAAGAAATGCAGTCTTGACATCCATTTGCTAAATCTCATAATCATAATGAGCAGCAATGGATAAGAGAATTCTGATAGATTTAAGCATTGCTACTGGTGAAAAGGTTTCCTCATAATCAATATCTTCTTTTTTAGTATACCCTTTTGCCACTAGCCTTGCTTTAAAGGTTTCAACCTTTCCATCTATCCCTCTCTTCCTCTTGTAAACCCATTTGCAACCAACAGGTTTAATGCCGTTAGGCGCCTTTACAAGATCCCAAACTTGATTGGAATACATGGAATCTAATTCTGATTTCATAGCTTGGACCTAATGATGTGCATCTATATCATTCATTGCTTCTTCATAAGTGTAAGGATCAGTTTCGGCCTCCTCTGAGATAGCCTCGTAAGTCTCTCCAAGACCTATGAATCTTATAGGTGGCCTAACATTCCTCCCACTACGACGAGGCAACTGTGTACTAGACATCTCATGAGTAGTATCTTGTGGTGTATCCAATACAGCCACATCATCCCTAGTTTCAACCATTGGTTGTTCACTTACAGGTTCATTCATTTCAGCCAAGACAACTCTACTTCTAGGGTTAAAATTATTCACATAATCATCTTCCAAAAATTTGGCATAAATGCTAACAAACACTTTGTTATCCTTATGATTATAGAATAAATAACCCTTAGTTTCCTTTGAATACCCTAAAAACAAGCATACTTCTGTTTTAGCTTCCAACTTATCAGACTTCCCTTTCAACACATGTGCTGGACATCCCGAAATGTGGAGATATTTCATACTAGGCTTGCGCCCACTCCACAATTCCATAGGTGTGTTGGGAACAGATTTTGATGGAACTAAATTCAAAATATGCATTGCAGTTTTTAGTGCATATCCCCAAAAAGAAACTGGTAAAGTTGAGTAACTCATCATGGACCTAACCATTTCTAAAAGAGTCATATTCCTTCTTTCTGCTACACCATTTTGTTGGGGAGTTCCAGGTGCAGTCAATTGAGATACAATCTCATTTTGAGTTAAGTAATCCTTGAAATCCCCAAGAAGGTATTCACCACCACGATCAGATCGAATGACCTTTATGTGTTTACCCAATTGATTCTCAACTTCAGCCCTAAACTTTTTGAATTTTTCAAAGGCTTCGGACTTCCGTCTCATTAGGTACACATAACCAAATCTAGAGTAATCATCGGTGAAAGTGATGAAGTACTCATAACCTCCTTTTGCTTGGGTTGACATAGGACCACAAATATCCGTATGAACTAATTCTAGCAACTCTTGGGCTCTTCTAATTTTTGCATTAAAAGGTCGTTTGGTCAATTTGCCTTCCAAAAAAGATTCACAAATTGGAAATTCATCAAAGTCTAATGGCTCTAAGAGACCATCTTTGATCAGTCTTTGAATTCTGTTTGGATTAATATGACCCAAACGCAAGTGCCAAAGATATGCATCATTAGAAGGAAACTTTCTCTTTAATGATTTTACATGAGAGTTATTATCTAATTCAGAATTATACAATTCATGCTTATCCGGAGTTAAAATATAAAGACCATCCACAATATTGCCAGAACAGATAAATGTTTTACCCTTCTTTATTACAACATTGTCTTTAAGGATAACACAATATCCACTCTTACCTAAATAAGTTGCAGAAATTAAATTCCTACGAACATTAGGTACATACAGACAGTCTTGCAATATTAAAACTCTAGTATCAAAGTATAAATTAAAAACTCCAATAGCTACAACTGGAATCCTACTCCCATCAGCCAAGGTCAGAAACAACTCTCCTTCTTTAAGTCTTTTGGTCTCCTGGAACCCCTGCAAAGAATTGCAGATATGATTAGTACAACCTGAATCCACACACCAGGAATCCGTGAGATTTTGTACCAAACATATTTCAAGAAGGAATGAAATTTTCATACCCTTATTGGCAGCCTTGAACTTTGGACAATTCCTCTTCCAATGTCCTTTCTCACCACAATGGAAACATTTTCCTTTCAGCTTCTTTCCTTTGTCGGCAACCCCTAAGACAATTTGTTTACCCTCCTGCTTAGTGAAGTCCTTCTTCTTCTTCTTCTTACCCTTGCCTTTTGACTTAGGTTGAGAAGTAGAAGCTTCACCCACATTGGCTTCAACATTAGAAGTACCTAGAATGCCTTCCGCCGCTACCAACTCATTCATTAATTCAGACAAAGAATAAATCTTTTTGTTCATGTTATAATTAAGCCTGAATTCCTTGAATGATTCCGGTAGTGACTGGAGTATCATATCCACTTGGGATTCTCCATCAATGTCGGCACCCAAAACTTCCAATGTATTCAGATTAGAGATCATTGTAAGACAATGTTCTCTCACTGAACTACCTTCAGCCATCTTGGTATTATAAATTTGCCTCATGATATCTTGCCTTGCAGAACGGCCTTGCTCACCAAACATCTCCTTCAGACTTAGCATAATGTCCGAAGCAAGTTCTACATCCTGCATTTGATGCTGTAGAACATTTGAGATGGACGCTAGGATGTAGCACTTGGCCATTTCATTAGATTTCTGCCAACGATCATATCGTTGTTTTTCCTCAGGAGGAGCATCTAATGAAGGAAAGCTAGGACATGGTTGAGTAAGCACATATTTGTGCTCTTCAGCTGTAAGAACTATGTCCAAGTTTCTTTTCCAGTCAACATAATTGGTTCCAGTCAGTTTGTTTTGATTAAGAATGCTAACAAGTGGGCTAAATGATGCCATGTTCAAATCTGAAATAATAAACATGAATATAATAAGTAAACTAGACATTATCAATTTAGCATATAAACATATACTATGGAACTTTAATAAAACCATAATATAATATATGCAACGACAACCCAATCCCATACTCAATATCCCTCAGCATAGAGTGAATATTAAATACTATGATTGATTGAGAACTATTCTCATTATTAGTGCTATCATGATAACTCTTATCAAACACTTAATAATATGCCGTTATACATTTGGCCTCTAAATGATTATAGCAAGAACTCAGCATAGAGGATACTATAATATTTAGTCTAGTGTATACCATTGTCTAGAATCATGTGTAGCCACATTTCATCCCCTTAACAGGCTTATCATGTAGTACCATGATACAAAACACCCTCCGCATAGAATGCAAAGCTCGAAACTAAGACAAGGTGTTTGATCAAATCACTATAAACCAAGAAATTCAATCTTGTAGGACCATGAAATACATATTCTCCGCATGGAATGCAAAGCTCGAAGCTAAGACAAAATATGTATTTCATACTACTATGAACCAACAATGAAGACCATGAGATCCAACCCTTGTATCTCTCTCCCACTAGATATTTTAAATTAAAGGTTTTTATCTTTTTAACATGCATAAACTAATTATACACAACCTTGCACTTTCTTTCTTTCGATCGATCGAATGTGCCCCTCGATCGATCGAAAAAATTAAACAATTCGAACTAAACCTTCTGTCTGATTCGATTGATACTCGATCGCCTCTCGATCGATCGAAAAGAAAATTCGATCGATCGACTAGCAATCGAATATTAATCAATTCAAAAGGATTAGTCTCTATTTTACTTGATCGATCGAAAGTAAATTTCGATCGATCGAAACTCGTAAAACTCGAATTTCCAGAAATTCTTCTAAGGCAGTTTTCAACCGTTTTGCATGAACAAACAACCATCATACGAAAATGATAGACATAAATTGATATCAAAACTAAAATCTATTGATGCTATAGCCTTAAAGATCAATTTAACATTCTTAAATTCATATTTAAACAACATCATAACATCAATATCAGTTTTTATCAAATCATAGTTTCACAACCATGCAGAAAATTAAATGAATAATCCTCTATCAACTCGAAACTATTATTTCGAATTCCAAAACGAACAAAACATGTTATACAGATTCGAAATGAAAACTTGGCTCTGATACCAATGTTGGGAAATATACATGTTTGCATCGAATACAAAACATACGCAGCGGAAAATAAACGGATCTACTTCATTCGCAATCGATAACATGCACTATGTAAGTTTCAGAATATAAGAACAAGAGAGTGTACCTTGATGCGGTGAGATTTAAAACCGAATGAAGAAGTACTCGGGAAGACTTTCAATCTTCACTCCAATTCCACTTAATGCCCAAGATGTGTGGTCTCTCAATCAGTTCTACGTTTTCTAGAGAGAATATGAAAGAGTGTCTCTCTTCCTTATTTCATTACCATAATTATGATAAAACATACAAACCATTTTATTCTATATAAAATTCTGTATGTTTTTCTCCACATAACTGATTATCTAATTGGGCTAGCCTTTTGGGCCTTCCCAATTGGGCTTTAGTGTGTGGCTTGGAGTGGGACCAAAAGGGAACAAATAAAACACTAGCTCCAATGGGCCTTGGGCTTTTCTGTCAACTCTTGACAAGTCCAAAGTTACCATTAATTATATTTAATACCACTATATAAATATAATTGCACTCTAGGCCTCATTAATAAATTATATCCCAAGACTTTATTATATATGCAACCCCTTCATAAAATATTCGTAGTAATACAAAGTGATGAATATAGACTGCCACTTTGTAAATTACTACATCTTAATCCTTGAGTATCCGGTTTAATCCTTTTGAGTTATTCACTATATATTTATGAAATCCAATTTCATAAATATATACTTTAGTCTTACTAAAGTGGTTAGGCCTAACTCTTTGAATAACTGTACCCATTAAACTTATCTCAAGGGAATATTTTATATCTCCGTTAAGAGACTATGAATTCCATCTTGAGAATATATGTTCCATCAACACTAAATGTGGCTGCCCAACATACTGAGGTTTTGACCGTTACTTTAGATCTCACTCCTAATATATCAAAGCAACCTACATTTCATGATCAGGTCCATTATTCTCTCAGAATTAAGAGTTCATGTGAATACAAGTCGTGAGATTTATTATTCAATTGACAGTCGTTAGGAGAATAATAAATCTCACAGCGGTCCAGTTCAATATGTCTTAACTCTTAAAACATATCAACATATTAACTAGAAGTCACCACTTCCATGATCAAGACAAATCATCGTAGTTAATATGTTATAGTCTTCGCAGATGAAATGCCCAATTTCATCACCGACTAGGAACCAAAATTCTGAGTTTACAAAGAACTTGTGATCTATATCTTCTGTGACTAAATCACATAAATCACATACTATGCATCTCATGGACTATTTGATAATGTCCGAATATTCATGTTACCATTACTTTAGATAAGAATAAAATAACTTTGTTAAACACAATATTAAGTCATACACCATGTCTCACATAATGTCATACATAATATCATACATAGCATTATACAATAGGATTTAAGGACACATATCCTAATATCCATTTCAACTTATTCAAAGTTTGCTGCTCGAGCTTTAATCGTTTAAACCAATTATCAGAATTAAGTGATCATTAACAATCCACACAATAATCGTTTGCCAATAACCTGTTTATAAACTACAGTGATTTGAATGGTGAAGTCAAAAGTTTATATCGTATATAATAGCACTCGCATTCGCATCTAAAGGAAAAAAAAAATGTAGGATCTTGGCATTTGAAATTTGTAACCTTAAAGATAATTTATCACGGAAAGGAATATAAATCCTCTATACCACTTTTTATGTACTACTTTATATTCAACCAATCACAACTTGTTATGTATTTCTTTTTCTTTTTTTTTCATCTTAAACTTCAAGGAATATAAATCCTCTATACCACTTTTTATGTACTACTTTATATTCAACCAATCACAACTTGTTATGTATTTTTTTTTTTTTTTTCATCTTAAACTTCAATTATTTAAGCAGGGTGGAACTACCCTTGGACCAGGGGGGCAATATTGCCCACCCCCCCCCCCCTCCCTAATTTTTTTATAAAAAAATATTATTATATATATGTGTATTAATTTTAGCAATTTTGTTCTATAAAATTACATTTTATTTCCCTTTAACAATATTATTGATTCTTTTAAGAGTAATGTTATACTCACAAACTTTTTTATAACATTTTTACAAACTTTTTTGGCAGCAAATTCTTATTGGTTCGTATATAGGCACACCACTCATATCATTTTTTTACTTACCAGTAACCACTTATTACATAAGTAATTTATAATAAATAAAAAAACTTGTAGCTGTAGCAATTTCCTCATTTTAGTGAGCATTATATAGATCTAAAATCTAAAACAAAATATACAAGCCCAAAAAAAAAAAAAAGCTCAATAACAAAAATCACTAGTAAAACGAAAAACATAATTAAGCTCATTAACTAATTTTATCCAAAATAAATAACCCCGTCCTTTAAAAAAATTCTAAATAAAAATAATTTTGTTCTTACCTACAAAAAAAAAAAATTCTCAACAGCTAAGTAGCAAAATCAGATGTTGAAATCACTATACATAACCAATTGTAAAACCACCCCCTCCCCCCCCCCCCCCCCCTAAGGCAAAGTTCTAGCTCTGTCCCTGTTTATAAGAAAAGTAAAATCGATACATGATAAGTTGTAATTGGTGGAACATATATATATAGAGTGATACACAACAAGTGGTACAGAGGATTTTTATTCCACCAAAAGCAAGATAAATAATTTGGATTGGTTTGAGAAAATATAAAAAGTAGGTTGCATATCCGTCTCTTGGAATAACATGGAACACGTGAAATACATAGTAAATCCAATGTCGTAAATATATATATATATATATATATATATATATATTCACACACAAATTTGACATTACTAATAATATGATTTTCCTCTTTTGGGTTTTATCATTTTGCATACCAAAATACTCTCAAATTCATATATTTTTTTGTCAAAAAAAAAATCATATATTTAGAAAGTTTAAATAATATGGTTAGATAAGTTAAATTATTAATTTAAACACTCCTAAATTTTTGATAAATTATATTTAAAAAAGTAGTATTTCCACTCTATCTCTCTCGTGTTAATTTTTTTTTAGCTAACTTATTTTAATTCAACCATAACCTTTATCCATATCCTTTAAAATTATGAACTTCCATCTTTCCTTAGGCTTCGTTTGGAATGAGGGAATGGAATGGAAATAAATGAAAAGAATAATTTTAGAATATTCTTCCCTTCCTTTGTTTGAGAGTTTTATTGGAGGGAATGGAATGTTCATTCCTTTATTTGGGAGTTTAAGTGAGAGGGAATGGAATGGGTAAGAGGGAACACTCATTCCTTTCTATTCCCTTAAAACCTCAAATTTTCATTTCCCTCGAAATTAGGAGGAATGGGAAGGAGTGAAATTAGATTTAATGAATTTTTTACTAAAACTTCCAAAATACCCCTATATATTCAACCCTTTATTTTAAAATAGGAGTCTAATAATTATATTGTCATAAAATAATTACATTGCATTCCCTCTATGTTACTCCCAAACAAAATTACTTACATTTCATTCATTTACATTCCTTTATTTTAAAACATTCAATCAAGGTTACTCAATTCCATTACATTCCTTTCCCTTACTTAAATGCATTCCATTTTATTTCATTCATTTCCATTCCCTTATGATCATTCCATTCCATCCCATTCCATTTTTTTATGAACTCTTAGACGAAGCCTTATTATTTCTGAATGGCAAGTCAATTACTAAATCAAACATAAATAAAAGTTTATCTTCTTTTGTTTAATCTTAAAATAAATAAATAAAAAAACCTCTTTCTTTTTTTCCTCAGAGGAAGGAGTAGTCCTTTCCTACAAGGTAATTCT